>CM064335.1:25027500-25215000 GCA_032595735.1 Pelochelys cantorii | reverse complement strand
GGAGGCCCAAAGGCTAACCATTGCACTTACATTTTCTTTCTTACACTAGGAATCATCTCTATCAATTTTACTTGGAACAAAAAGGACACCATTCAAAATCCAGTATTCACCAATTAAAATTTGTCACACAAGAATCTGAGGTGCTGCATTTAAATCCTGTGCTTATAAGAAGAAATAACTTGTGCTATAATCTCTGAAGGCTAGATTACTGATGAATTTGTACCAAAGCACAGGAGGAAAGCGAAAGCGTAAAAGAGACTTTTCATGGGGGAGAAACAAAATTAGGCTGAGTAGCACAACTTATGCACCTCCCAAAAGGGGTAAGTTGAGGGTAAGGGTATGGATGACTTCATCCACTCCATACTGGCCAGCAGCACTTGTATGCTGACCATGGGGTGGCCGAGTTTGAAGCATGCACACCCCAGGAAGAATAATAGCTAGATCAGCCAGAATTACTACCATCCCCAAAATGACCTTCTTTACCTTGTCCAGCACAGGCTGTTTTTAAGACCCAATCTAGCCATGTGTGTTAATGGTATACTGGTATCATATTGGTATAATGGTAATTATAGATATAATTAAGCTTGTCAAAAGTCTAGATTTAATGCCAATAATCCAGGTCCTGCTTAAAAACAACACAGAGAATCATGACCTTTGTGAGGAATTAAACAGTTTACTCAAGGCAGGGCCCAGGGCACCTCACTTACTAATATAAACCTATTTGTAGCTCTAAATAATGTTGACTCTTTCAGGATTTTCTCTCTTAATAAAATAGCTGAGCAGTTCCTCATCCAGTCCTACCTACCAGCCAACACTGTACCATCATACTGTCTCACAGCAGAATTCTTGTAAATATATATGGTAACAAATATACTACAATACAAGGTATCTGCTTAATGAAAAGCAATAAGACAGGTAAAGTAGATTATTTGTAATATTCAGTTCAGTTGTGTTTATAAACTCATAGGTCAAGATAAGCAGAAAAGAAATGGCTTTTTATTTGGGATGTACTGTATTTCTCTTGCACGCTAATCAAAAATAAATAATGAATTAAGGGGATCAGAATTTATCTTTTAATGCTATATGTGCCCACACCTTTAGGCTGTACATTGGCAGGCAAATAAAAACGTGTTATGAAGAGGTATGTGAAAAATCTTTGGATTAATTTTTGTATGAAGTTGAATTCTTCAGAGAAAGAGAACTCCCAGCCTACCCTAAAATTCCTCAAAAGGATGGGGGGAGTCTTCCCTCAATATACATTCTTAAAAAAATCCACAATTCTAGGGAAAGCCCACACACTTTACCCCACCCTGTAAATCACACCATGTCTTCTGAGATCATCTCAGTATTGGATACGAAAGGTGAAATGGTTAAAATACATTTATCAATGCCCATCTCAAAGTAGTTCTCAACCAATCACAAGTTCAGATCAATGAGTAATCATTATAGAAGAAGGAAAGATGTTAGAGGTGACTACGGAAAGATAAAAGAATAACAAACCAGTATGTAATGATAGATCATATCATTTTTGTTCTGTCTTTTAAAAAATTATTTTTATATCACATGGTTATTTAACTCTTTTGCAAGTTACACATTCCACCGAGAAAACATTTATTATAACTGAAATGCATTTAATTGAGACACTAATTGAGACTAATTGAGACTCTGCAATGGTTATAAAGGACAGTAAATTAAAAAGAAAAAAAATCAAAAGCAACTTTTTATTCTCAGTATCGAAGTTTAGAATCATTACTGCTGCTGTAACGCGGGTCATTGAATAATAAAAACCACCCTGTGTTTCTGCAATAATTATGCATTGTTCAGGTATTCTGTTTTTAAGAAAGAGCTATATTATTTTTGAGCAACTTTTCTTAAACTGTCAGTGATGTTAAGATGTTTGCACTGATATGCTAAATGTAAATCTGATTTTACATTGCTTTAAACAGTTAAGAAATCCCTCAGATATCTTTGTTTGTTTGTTTTACTCCTTGATTAATGACTTGGAATCACTGATTTGTAGCTGAAGTTTTACAGAATGCAAAATTAAAATAAAAGCTTTTTGTAAAAATGTTCTATATTTGTTCAATTATTGTTTAAAAGTGAAACAAATATAAAAACTTTAATAAATATATGTTCTTCCAAGAAATGACATACTGTGGATTTTTGGTTATTGTTGGGTTTGATGTTTTTGCCTCTAAGGAGGTCAGCAATATGGAAACATAAAGGCCAATTTAATTTGTGCATCTGTGGCTGCCAAGTATTTTAATTCAGACAGCTGTGACTGAAGAGTTAATATTTTACTTGTCAAAATCCAAAAGAAGGCCAGTGAATCACTCTAATTCTCATTAAGAGGCTTTCCCCCAGTAGCACCCTAATTCAAAATAATGAAAGTAGAGACTGAGTGCGATTCTAATACCAGTTGAGACCTATCTTTTAATATTTCTCTAGTGATGGATTAGGGATCGGGGAAATTCATCTCAGATCATAGAGCCTAATTTAATAAGGGATCATTCCAAGAGTATTGCATTTTATAATAATGTCATTTAATGTGTCGTCTTCCATTTTTACTGTCCCATATGTATGCTTACATGATGGTGCCACTGGGATAAACTTTTAAAGAAGCAGTATCATTTTTGGTTTCAGGTCCTTCTTAACTAGGAAATTTATCAATGATATAATCTATTAGCATCCCTATTATTACTTCAGAGTGGCTTAAAAAATTGAAAAGTAAAAGAATGGCTAAATAAGCAATCAGCTTTTTGCATAATCTAAAACACTGGGGGGTGGAAAATATCTAAAAGTAGGTTTAAATCAAATTGTATTGTCTGATACCATAGTGCCATAATATAAAAAATATGATAACCTCATTTAAAATACAGGGTAATAAAATCATTTTTATATACAAGAGCATGTTCTGTAACAGTATCCTCACAACAGTTTGAGATTGTTTGATAAGCTATTGCAACTTTTAGGCAATACTAATTGTTCATGCTTTCTAACTTTTTTATTATTATTACTTAAAAAACACTTTCCCATAAAGAACAGTCATTTGCCATCCTGTTAGGGCAGAATATTATCAGCAACCAAATATAATAAATAATGTTTAATTTTACTCTTGTGTATTAATATTTTTACTATATTTAATCAGCAGTGCAATTTTTATTTCTTGGCATTGCATTGAACATGAAATTCTTGGTGATTACTACAACAATATTTTAGCGAGTTGGGGTCAGTAAATCATAACCACATAAATGTCAATACATTATTATTGGCCATAACTTCTATAGCTGTAACATGAGCTTTGCTTAATCACAATTATATTTTATAAAGCCTTCATGAACACTGCTGTTATATCAAGAATTTTTGTTCCAAAGACGTTCACATGATTAGGTCTTCATTTTCAGATAACAATTTAACAGCTTCAGTGTGAGGTTTGACAGCATTAGATCAACTACACAAAGCCTATATAGGCTATACCTGAGTTATAACTTAGGAGATGTAGGATTGGTGTCTAAACAATCTGATTACAGCACTTTTTCAAAGATTGGAATGAGTAATCTGAATAGGGACACAAATATAAAAAGAGGTTTTTCATATTTTTCCTTTCTTGTGTATTTTCACATTCTTGTTTTCTGTAGTGGTATATATGTTTGAGCTATATTTCCTGCATTTTAACTGTCTTTCTTTTCTGATACATTTCAGTTTATTATTCTTGTCTTGTCTAAAATATTCCTTTTTCAATATTTCTTTTGATTTTGTCCTTTCATCTTCTACACTTTAGTCCCTGTTTCTCTGCTTCACTGTTTTTATTCCAGTTCATTTTCTCTACTTTATCTTCTAAAATGTGTTTTTTCATACCTTTTTCATTTTTAATTTGGGAGTCTTGTTTGGTTTTGATTCAAAATGCTTACTTTATACATTTGAATTCCATTTCATCTAGTTTTATAGTCTAGATATTCTTTCCCTGTCTTATCTTTTTCATCTATTAGTGTATTGTTTGTTACACTTGTTTCCTTTTATTAAAAATCAAAAGTTATCCTTCCAGTAGGAGTAATGTTACATGTGTACATGTCTGGCATCTGGAACCTCTTTGGGGAGTCATTCAGTTTGCCAAGATAAAATTATATTCAAAACCATGTTGATAAATCAGAGAAGAACCTGTGAGTAATAGTATCTAAAATAATTGGAAATGACTGATTTGTGTCAAAAAATTAAAAACAAAAACAAAATTCAAATGAATTGTTAAAAGGAATGAAATGAACATATTTAAAAGCTGACTTTTAAAGAATGTAAAGCTTCTGGCTTACCTTTTTCCAGTTCGGCCACTTGTTTTTGCCAAAGCAGCCTCATTACATATAGAATAAAAAACAACTGATACATAAATGTGGGCAGTTAAAATGATTGGATGCAGGGTCATGTGTACTTTTCACATTTTCCTGGTTATAACATACAATTGATCACTGTTGTGGTAACTTTTTTAACATAATGTTACTTTTTCCTTCTGCTGATTCTATGATTATGTGCAGGTACTAACCTAATAAAACTCTAACCCCATAAGCTAATACTGTGAAATGTATCACCTAGCTGAAATAACTTTGAAAATCTAAAAATTTTAACATAATCAAAACAAGGACTTTTAGAAGGTGTATAAGCAAAAATTGTATTTAAAACACCAGGTAAGGAAGAAGCATTTTTATAATTGTTAGTAAAAGAAACTGGAAGTCAAAATTCTATTCCGAGCTCTGGCATTAACTCACTCTGTGATCTTGTGCAAATCACATAGGCCCTGTCACACTACAACTTTTAACCATGGTTTTGCAGAGGCCTCATCACCTGAACAAGTTACAAGCTCCACAGATCAGTTCTGTGCCTACACATCCTACCACCTGCTATTAAAGCCATGTTCACACATCCACATCTACATGCTGCCTAACAGTGTTTGTGTCCGTGCAGTCAGCTTATGCACCTCAATTCCCACCATACACTATCATGACAAAACATAGGAACTGTGCTACTAAGCACCACCTGTGGCAATCCTTTCTTTTTTGGGACCCAAGAGGCTTAGGGAGGGGACAGAGTTTTTACAGAAGAAATAATATACCCATAGGCTTCATTAGCTCTGTGGGACAAGGAGATAAGTGTGTTCAACTATCCTCATCCCATCCCACCAACTGCTCACCTGTCTCACCAAGTCTCCACTACCACTTCCTGTAGCAGGTGAGAGACCCATGGGGATGTGTCTGCAAGTCACTGTTCAAGTGCTTAAATTATTCCTGTACTTAAGTGCATTGCTGGATCACGATCATAATTCCTAACAAACAATTTCTTCTGTACTTTTCACCTCTTTGTCAATTATCTGCAAACAAACATGATTTTCTGTAGTTTATTTGTTATTTAAAATTATCCACCAAATAATTTTTGGCCAACAAATCATTCATAAGTAGCTTCTTGTAAGATTCAATATTTTATATCCAAGTTATTTTGCCTGTACATTTAGTAATACAGTATGTTTCTTTCCTGGATTTGGATAGATGTAAATCACTCATAAAAACTGGTTCTAAGAGCAAAACCTCCTGATTACAAATACAAAATTGGCTTTCTGCAAATCAAATGTGCTCTTCTAGTGAATAAATATACTGTCTAGAACATTTCCAGAGAGTAAACATGAAAGGGACACAAATCCAGCTGAAGCACATTTTTTAAAATCAGCTATTAAACAGAAAACTGTAAAATTTGTTCTTTTCTCACTGAGTAGATAGCCACATATCTTCTAAAATTACCTATTGAGCAAGAGTACTCCTTTAATGAATTCATTTTGCTAAGTCCCAAATTGTTATGTTCTCGTAATAAATATATAGAGATAAATGTTTAATAAAAATGATCATAGAACCACAAAATGGTATTTTATATTTGATACTGAATGAAAAATTTCATTATAAAAGAACAAATGCTTGAATAATAGTAACTTTAGTCAAGCATTCATGAAATATGAGTAGTAGGAAGTGGCTAAAGAACAAAGGGGTAACAACTTTGATTTGCAAATATACCTTAATATTGCATTTCTTACATATATAAAAATCAAATTATGTCAACAATATACATTTAAGAACTGCAGAATCAGACAATAATATACATTTAAGAACTGCAGAATCAGCCAATAATTTATTTACTTATTAAAGATATGATCATGTCCCCATTAAAGTCAATGGAAATGTTGGAGTTTAGCAGGTGCATGTTTAGGACATTTATTACACATGAAGGATTTCTGATTTTCTCCATAAAACTGTGGTACTAAAAACCAATTTCTGATTTCTGAAATAAGGTGCCTACTGACACGTTTCATCTGGGATAAGAAATTGATGATAGTCAGATTTTATTAAGCAATCCTATGAGCAATCAACAGGAGGTAGGTTTTATTTGCTCATAGTTCCAACCCTCTTTTAGGCAGCACTCTATCCAAAAAAGCTTTTCTCTAAGCTATGCTCCCAGTGTTTGTTCTGGGTACCTGCTATCTTTCCACTGCTGCTGAACTTCTCTGATGCATTACTGCTTCTCCCACATAAATATAGGGTATGTCTACTCTACAGAGAAGATCGAAGCTGCTGCTGTCAATCTTCCAGGGTTCGAATTAGTGGGTCTAGTGAAGACACGCTAATTTGAACTGAAAGGAGCACTTCAGTCGATGCCGGAAGTCCTGCTTCCACAAGGAGTAAAGGAAGTCGCAGGGAGAGTTTTTTCCCTTCAACTTTCTGCAGTGTTGACAGTGCCAAAAGTCGAGTTAAGGTACTTAGATTGCATTAATTAACGTAGCTGAAGTTGAGTATCTTAATTCAACCTTATCCCATAGTGTAGAATACCCATAGAGACACAACTGCAATCAAATCAATCTCCAGCCTTTGTGTGTGTAATCAGACCACAGTGGAACCCCTTTACCCACATACTCAAATTCCTGACCAGCCTCTTTGCTTTGGGAGGTGGTTCCTATAGTTTCTGCTGTGTAGTTCTATAAAAGGAGTTTGATGGTTTCTTACACTTTTCCAGAATGAACAGCAGCCATTACACCCACCAGCTCCAATGTGATTTCACTCAATCCCCAGCATACCAGGATTATTATCCAAAGTACATATATGTTCCTGCTGGATGATAAATTATCTTTAAATATATTGTTTGACCAAAGACAATTTAATGTACTTTAATTCCTTGGATTTCTTCTCTTTATTATATGACCAAACCGTGTCATTCTCTGCCTGTATCTTGTTTAAACCAAAATGCTGGTTTATGGCATAAGTATAGTAAGTTTTAAATATCATTAAATACACAGCACCAGGCCTATGTGTTTCACATATTTATGTGTTTTCATTTTTATGGACTCAAACTCCTGCCTGCTTTATCCATGTGCAACAAGCTCTTCATTCTTCAGTAATAATCCTCCCTAAATTATCTGTTGATCATCCATGCAAGCGCTTACAAGACTGAATAGCTAACATACAAGAAACTTGGATATAAGACTGCATTATGGAATTATTATATTTTGCAAGTGCTAGGAAGTTGCAATTCAAGAGTTCATGACAGATTCCTTTAAAGCAGATGTTTTTACTGTTGGTATGTCTGATTTTATCTAATTTTAAGCAGATTCCGTCCTATTAATACTTGTCATCACTTGAAAATACCTGGTTTTATAAGACTTGCTTCTCTGTAGTACTAATGGATGCTTTTAATTATTTCATACATGTTTAATAAGATTTGTTTGGAAAGACAGTACATATTTGATGCCTTGCCTGGTGTCCTAGTGAGATTTCTCTCTAGAACTAAGTGGGAGACTTGAATTTGACACCTGGTCTTAACTCACTCCATGGGGCTTCAGTGAACACAGAAACACTCACTCAGTCTCTAGACTACAGCCCTAGGCTGTGATTTTCTTAGATCTCTTAAGCCAAGCAAGGTTGGGCCTAGACAGTATTTGCATGGGAAATTTACAAGGAAAAAAGAAATTTGTGGAAGATGCATTTTGTGCACTAGTCTACAGCTTTTCCTTATGTTGTTCAGAGTCCTCTGGAGGGGAAAGAGTTCTCAACTTCCTCTGCTGATAGTAAGGGAAAGTGCTTCCTTTAAGAGTTTCATACACATCGACTACCTGCCCAAAATTCCCATGAACTTGGATTTTAAGGGATAGTGATCTCCTAGAGAGGCTCAGTGATGTAAAATAACTAATTTTCAAGCAGTCAGGAATCTCTGCTCAAGGATTTTAAGTGCTCTTGGCACTCTCCCCTTAGAACCTTGCATAGAGGGATGACACAGAATAAGGACTTTGTGGCAGGAGCAACCATAGAGGACTTAAAGGTGAAAGTCAAGGCAAAGGTCAGAGCAGAGCTGTGAGGCCACGCACACCAGCAACTTAAAGCTGAATCATTAAACTCTTAAAGGTGGCTTGCTCGGGAAAGTAACTCCTTGGGACTGAAAACATTCAAACTACTGCTACTCAATGATCCAAAACATGAATGGGGTTTGGTGGAAAGATGAGATCGTGCAGTCAGGGGACATGGATGTAGAACATTCTCACTAGTGGGAGGGAAGAGAGTAAGATAGACACTGCCAAAATCATAGGAAGGGGAGATATTTTACTCTTAATTTGCATATATATTCTGATGTGTCTTTTTCCAAGTTCATGACCGTGTTTCCTTTCTCCTAATACATGCAGTCTCAGATTGCTTGTGAACAGAGAAGTTCTTCCCCATAAGGCCATGCTAGAAAAGTTCATTCAATTATCCCAGGTTTCTGGGTTTAGGGGTTCAGGATGCTTTAGGTAGGGACTCCAGATATATTGAACCTGGTCCCTCTTAATGTCATTAATCCAGCAGAAGGGTTTCACTTCCACACATTTTTTCCAATTGTCATAAAAGTGTGTAAGAAACTGTTAATGCAACATCTGGATTTTGAATTGCATGTAAATAGGAAACTCAGCCTGATGGAGTGGCTGATGTCATGGCCAAGGGACAGTAAAATATGAGATTTACACCTATTTATGATTGTTTTGCCCACCTCCAGGTGATTGTTTTGCACACCTGTCTCATATCCTTCCTGCAAAATTCTCTTGTAAGAATCAATACACAGCAGAGGGTGGGAGAAGAGAAATTTGCTGCCTCCAACAGAAATCATAGGAACAGCCTAAGAACCAAGGACGTATCTACACAGCAGGGCTTAACTCAAAATAAGCTACACAAATTGAGCTACTCCAATTCCGCATCTTATTTCAAAATAGCTTATTTTGAGTTTTGGTGCTGTCTACACAGCAATTATTTCGAAATAGAGCACTCTTCCTCTGACTTCCCTTACTCTTCATAAAATGAGAGTTACAGGAATCAGAGTAAGAAGTCCTCCAGATTGACAATATTTCAACATTATGTCGAAATAACTGTTGGCTCTCTAGACACCGACTATGTTATTTCGAAATAATGTTGCTGTGTAGACATAGCCCAAGAGAGCAGACCACAACACACATCCTGACTCAATATACCTGCTAACCAGACAAAGCACACAGAGTCTCAACAGAGCCATTTACTTTGTCTGGGATGGAAGAGGAAAATCCTTCATATAAGATGGGACAAGTAGAACAGTGCCGTTTAGTCTCCTTTCTTAGCAGGGAAGGGAAGTAGGTAGGCAAGGCAGGGAAGGCAAGCAGTCATATAGGCAAGCAGGGAAGGCAAGCCCAGGAAGGGCAGAAAACAGAACAATGAGCATTCAATCCTTCATGAACTAACTTCAACGCATGTGAGTCAGTATGCTGATCTCCTCAGCTGCATTCTGCTTGCTCCCTCTCACAGGGAACATAAGTTCTCCCTCAGAAGCCAACTTTTTTCTCCGTTCTCCCCACCAGCTGTCTTTAGGTACTTTTGCTGTAGATTGATTTAGGCGGCTGTTGCTGCTGCTTCAAGCAGCAACAAGTGTTCTTCCATCAACAGCAAAAGCTGCCTCCTGCTGCAGTCTCTCCACCTTGGAAGTAAAGGCAAGACTCTGCTCCCTAGAAATAGGAAGAAAAGAACAAAGTTACACAAGACTCCCAAGGAGTGTTTTTTAAAAAGACTTTCACTTATCCTAATCCTAACTTTTTAAGGGAAGGCCTACAATGTTATTTTTCACAGCAACTAGACCCAGACCCTCTTGTAAGTAGGAACTGAGCTGGGGCCTTTCACTGCACTATTACATAATGTGACATATTGTTCCTCAAATGATAAAACATAATATGTGGAAAGTGACTATTTTCCCCAGCACTACATGTACCATATAAGATTTACTGAATAATCCTGTTGCTCCTGTAAAGTATCAGTAAAATGAATTTGTGCTGCTGTTCTGGGGAAACATTATCTTTTTCACGTAACATTTTTAGATGTGCTCATATAGGCATTTGCATGCACATCTCATTATTTCAAGTGTTTAATTCTTAAGTCAGGAAAACTGAGGCTCTCATATGATTTTACTTTGCTGTAATCAAAATGGCTTATATCACTTGTTTCAATGAGACTAAAGCCACTTGCTACTCTCAGGGTTGCCAACCCTCCAGGATTGTCCTGGAGTCTCCAAGAATTTGAATAGGTCCATTCAAAACTGCCAATGCTGGTTGCTCTCTGATCAGGTGGCTCATTTCCTTTTAGCATTCTAGCTAGAAGAGAGATTGCCTTTAGTAGAGATGGCCACCTCAGGCTACATCTAGACTGCAGGCTTCTTTAAGAAGAAGCTTTTTTCAGAAGATCTCTTCTGAAAAAACTTTTTTCGATAGAGAGCATCCACACACAAAAGGGATCTGCTTTTTTGAAAGAGAGCATCCAGACTGATTGGATGTTCTCTCACATAAAAAAACACCCGGAACCACTTCAGGCAGGGCTTTAGGTCACCAGTTCCTTCCAAGTGCTGGTGCTGGAGCCTTGCAGAGACACACGTTTAAAGGGACACCCCCTCCCCCGACAACCATTTCTCTGCTTCTGCTGTGTGCTTGCCTACCTCTTCGAGGGACAGCAAAACTCTCACAGTGCCTGCTGTGGTTGCCCAGCTTTTTTGGATGCCACAGCTTTTCTCTTGGTGCCATGGAACCGGAGCTGCCCCAGGGCAGGCGATGGCCCCCACACGGCCGTGCTGCAGTTTCTGCAGCACTTTGTGCCATCTGCCTTCCTGGTCCTGACCAAGTTTGACCCCAAACTCATTCTTGGGACCCTCTCCCTGGATGCGGGAGCTACACTCTGGTAACCGCATCCCACAGTGGAGAGGCATTTCTGGAGGCTTGACACCAGTTCAGACTGGTGGGACTGGCTGGTCATGGAGAGGTGGGATGACCAGCAGTGGCTCTAAAACTTTTGAATGTAGAAGGCCATCTTTTTGAAGCTGTGTGTCTGGCTCTCCCCCAGCCTCCGGAGACGTGACACCCACCTGCGGTCCACCATAGTTGGGGGAACTATTTAACAGGACAAAGTTAGAAACTGGAATGAAGGCCGGGAACTGAGATGCAGGGAAAGGAAGTATGAATAAGACAGCATTAGAAAATAGGGATCAACAAAGACAAAATAACAATTTCTCCACCCAGGCGATTAGAAAAAGGGTATGCAGAATGGACCTTTCAGGGGCCATCTTAGGGAGACCTATATTTCTGTGTTTGTTTCTAGTGAAACTGGGGGTGGAAATAGCTTCCTAAAAGGTTAAATTAGAGCCACTTTCCTTTTCTTTTCCTTTCCCTTTTCCCTTTCCGTTCCTTTCCTTTCCTTTAGAGCTCAGAATTTTTGAGCCAGTTCCATGGCTTCTGAACTTCCTAAACGTTACTATGAACCTACTGGACATTAATAAGGGCATGGTGAGACCTCAGAAACTTGAAGGATGTTAAATATGGCTGCAGAGTATTGCATAAACTTCATCTGTTGTTGAGTTGCACTGTATTTTAAGAAGAAAACCAGCATGCTGGGAATAAATGAATTTATTCTCTTAAAATAAAGTGATATTTAATTGAAGCAGGGGAAATAGTACTCAAAACAATAGCTATTTGGGTCTATGAGGAATATAGAATCAGAACTTGTAAAATGAATACCTGGAGGACAATAATACAGAAGAGAAAAATTAGTCAGTTTGGGTACTAGTATTCCAAAAGGAAATGGGATCTAAAGCAAGAAAAATAAATCAATTTAGATTAGATATTAATATCCTTTTTCTGAAAAGCATTTCAGTGGTGACTTAAAGTTAAGCATGTGCTTAAGTTTCTTTCCCAAAAAAGGAGCTTTCCTGAGTCTGTGAAAGAGTTTGCCAAATGAAGTAATTAAGATACAATTAATAGAGGCAGCCAAGGCAAGAGGAAACAGTGGTATAGAATCCATATTTGATTCAGGGGAGTTGCAATAGACTATTTAGAGCTCTTCTCACCCTATATAACTATGACTCTATTATGGTGCTTAAAAATATGTTTTATTTAAATTACAGCTCTCCTAACTGCTAAAACATGCAAATGTGTCATGATTATAAATGTCCATGGTTAAATACAAAGCTCTGCCTCATACTCCAGTTATTTTCATTTGTATATCCCAGCAGCTGGCTTGAATCTGCAAATATGCAGATCCTTCAATTTTTTTTAAATAAGATGAGCAAATACACCATCTTCCCAACTTACAGTGAAGCCACAAATATTTTAAAGTATGTTGCTACACCAGCTGTTTTTGTAATTTTGAATAGATTCTTAATATAGAACTACTATTTAATAACTAATGTTATTACCCCATCATATTAAATTTTATTTTTCTCTTTAAAAACAACAGATTCATAGGCTGACTCAGAAAATTGAAATATTTTAGATATATAACTTTTAAAATATCCATGCAAACAAACAAATCCTAAGGATTGTAATTATTCATGACTCTGCTTGACCTCTGACTTAAGACTATATATTGCCTCATAACTAATTACTTGAAGCATAAACATTCCTTTTATAATGCACATTTTGAAAATCTAAATTCACCTGTCTGTAGGTAAAACCTTCAAAATGTAGTTTGTACATTCTCTTTCTGCTGTTCAATCAGGAAGTCAAAATGCAGACCATTAAATAACACACACAACTTTTCTTTCAGAGAAAAGTCAAAATCAGTTCCCCAATTTTGGCAAATATAAGTACTTGATTGTAAGTAAAGAGAACATATTTAGAAATAAATTAAACTAATTCTATCTGAACATAAAATCATTTATCAATTACAAATGTTTATCTTTCTTGGAAAGGTATTGCCATACATAAATTACTTTTGAAATTCATATAAATGCTTTTTTTAGATGAGAAATATTGTAAGCAAGTCCTATAATTAAAATAATTAGGTATGTAAACATTTACATCTGCTATATATTGTAAAAGTGCATGTCAGACTTATGAAATGAGAACAATGTGTAGGATCAGCTCCTTGGTGTAATTAGTGTCATTCTACTGAAGTAAAAAGAACTATGACAGTTTACACCAGCTGTGTAGCTGGTTCTTAAAAAGCAGTACAAACAAGTTGTCAATCATTTCTATAAGCACTTTGCTAAATCATTAAAAATTGCAGCAATGACAGAAGCATCCAAGCCTTAACTGCAGATATTTAAATAATAGGTAAAAATATACAGAGACTAAAAAATTAGCATTCCTTGACACGTTAAGAGAAAACAACAATAGTTTATTTAATTCATGGCAGATCAAGTAGTTGTTATAATCTGAAATAGCTAAAAAAATAATGTATGAAAAGCAGTAACTGAACATTGATTTTTGGGGGGCTCAGTCCTTTCACAGTAAAAACTTCCACTGGAGTCAATGAACGCAGTTAGAGTGCATTTGAGTTTTGCCTGAGTGAGGACTGCAGTGATCCCCTACATGTGCTTTCCATTGTCCTGTATTTAACCTTTTAGGATTTTTTTAGGATACTTTATTTACATTTTCTCAAAATGGAAAATGTTTATCTTCTTACTGAAGTTTACCACATGTCAAAACAATTCAAAGTCTAAATATTTCATAAAAGAAAAACTGAGTAATAATAATACCTATAACTTTAGCTAAAGGAAAATTAAGTATGGCATCAGAAATGTCCTGAGTGTCCATCACTATTTTATAATGGGCCAGAGACAGTGTCTTAATTTTCAGCATACCAAAGTATCAAATGAGTGCTGCCAGATTTCCACTGTTTGTTACTTCAGTGAGAAGCTGAGGTTTTGTAAGAATATTATTACTACACAGTGCCTTTCAGGACACACATATGAAGAAACACACTGTCCAGATGAGCTTACAGTTTACGGGACAAATCTCACCTCTTTATTGTTAGCCATAATGGTGCCCCCAGGAATAGATTCAGTGTAGTTCCCTTGCACAGAGATTAGGAACAGGATTCAAAGGACTACCCATCGGAAACATGCATACGCTGTGTGATACAGAGGCACAGTGAGGGGGGTTGGTGAAATTTGCTGCTACAATAATCCCCCAGTGTTCATTCTCATATGGACTGAGAACTATTGGACTGACCACAGCATACTACTTCAGTCTTTGGACTGAGTTGGCCACCATAAAATGAAGATCATTCTGCCTCTTTTCTGTTAATAACTGAAACTGAAATTCAGTAGCTTTCTGATTACATGGAGAGTCTTGGTTTTTTAAGCTATTCTTTCTGAGATGACCTGTCCAGCTGCTTAAGTGGCTCTGCCACTTGTATCTTGTGTCTGCTACTTCTGGTATCTTCTTTGTCAGTGGTTGGGTGAACATGTTTTTCTTCAGGCAGCTTTGGAACACTGTGAGCGGTGCAGACTAGTCGGGTGGAGTTGCTGAGATTTGGGACCGTCTGAAATGACTGCATAATATTAGAATGGAGAAGAGTCTTAGGGGCCTTTGTAGTGAGAGAGCTCTGATGCTGCTACTGCACTGGACCAGGAAGAAGAAAGCTCTCCTCACAAGACAGTGGCAGTCAACCTGTGTCCTATGAGAAATGGCTGCCCTGGATACTTTCCACCAACTGGGTGCGACTGTGGGAGCTGTTATGCAGATTTGCTGAGCAGTATTTAGCATGTTGCAGGAATACGTATTAAAGGTAGTCTGTGTGACAGAGACCATTAGGGGATTAAAACATTTGGGTTTCTCAAATGGAAGGAGTAATTGATAGAATCCAGGTGCCCATTATGTGCCCCACACTCAGTATGTTCAGGACTACATTAACACTATTGCCTTCTACCCAGTGGATTATGATGAAAGATTCATGAATGTGTACATATAGTTGGCCTGGCAAAAAGCATGCTGTTACAATTTTAAAAACTGGACTTTTCAAATGCAGATATAGAGGAACTCTGTTCCTACCAATCAACATTGATACTGATTAGATATTAAATATCAGTTAATTGAATAGTCGAGTAACCGCATAAATTCTTATTGGTTAGTCGACTACTCTATAGTACCCGGGGGTGGGGCCAGCAGTATCAGAAGCAACGGTGTGGGGTGCCAAGCGGGAGCTGGTCCGCGAGGGGAGCCATTTTTAAAACCATCTCCTCTTACGGACCAGCTGCCTGTCACCCCATGCTGGTGCCTCTAATACAGAGGCAGTAGTGCAGGGTAGCAGCAACCCCTGTCCGGGACAGGGGAAGGGGAGGTCTGCGCTCCCAGACCCAGCATGAGCCAGAACTGATCTGGGCTGCCTACCAGCCTAGCTCCTAATGCACTTTAAATGCAGAGCCTCAGCAGGGGTAGGTCCTGGACCCATTGCAAGCCAGGACTGAGCCAGGTTGCTGGCCAGCCTGCTAACAAATTTACTGGGGGGCAGGGGAGAAGAAATGTGTATGGTCTATAGCATTAACCTATAATTTTTTGCTTATCGGTTAATCTACTACACTATTACATCCCTAATACTGATGATGTTTCTGTTTCCACTTTGATTTCTGGGTATCTTCTATATCCATTTTTGCCATAGCCCATAAAACCTTTCCTTGGCTGCCTAACCCTGAAAGCTGCAGATTCATTTATACATTCAGGAGGTATAGAATCATGATAGTGAAGTGTTCATTCAGAAGCCTGAAAGCAAAATGGAAGCAAGATGTCTGTTGACTTGCAATGGCTGTTCTGTGCCCAATATAATAATTGTTGTATCTTCCTGCTGCATGGAACAGAACACATGAAATCGAAGGCGATGTTTTTAAACAAGAGTGGAGTGCCAAGGCACTTGTACTGGCATTAGCCTAGGAATGCCCAGAATGGGAAATGTTTGCACCTGTATTTGGTAACAGAGCCTGAAATAAAATGTGTACACATTACAAATTGTTTGTAGGCACACCTGATGGTATGGAGCAGTGATGTGAATGTTAACTTATAGTTTGCAGTGTGTTACCTTACACTGTGATGCTCTTGAGTTTTCTTAGTGTATCAAAAATAAACTGTGTTACCGTCCTCTTTTTTAATTTGGTGAGAATGTTTATGGAGGACTGGATTATTCTGGTATTGTGCTTCAAAGGTGGAGGTCTTAGGGATGCATACACTTGTGTGCTGGCCCTCTGTGTGGGGTCAATTTCACCCATGATAAGGGACAGGGATAAGACTAAGGAATAGTATCAGTGATGTGCAAACAAACACCATTTAATCTTTGTTATCAAAAATAAACTTTGTTACACACTAACAATCTTCCAAGTCATCTGCAATGTTTAAAAAGTAACGTACAAAATCAGGGACAATATATAAATACATTTGTACAAGTGAATGAAGCCAATCTCAAGTGGATACATATTTTAACAGAGGTCATAGCATGAGGTAGATTATGCAGGATCTTTTGTTCGATCAAAGCAGCAGTCAATTGTACTTGTGTATTTTAGTCCCTCTTCAAAAAGAAAAGGCTAAAACATTCATAAGAGACTGGGTGTAAAAAACTGTTGCACGCATTGGGAAAAGATGAACTCCCAAATACAAAAAAGCTATATTCACACAGAGCACATGAATATGTAAAGAGTGGATGAAGTTATGCCCATAAAAACAGTACAGGAATGGATGAAAACCCTACAACCTTAAGTGAAGGCCATATCTGAATTATGACTCTTTGCTTTCTGAACGTCAAAGCGCTGTCCGAATATTCATTGGTTACAATCAGTAAGGGTAAGAGAGAGCCCATGTTTTAGACCCTTTCAAAGAGATATGCAAAAACCCAGCTTATTCTTTTTATTATATATATAATCTTTTTAATGTATAAAGAAGTCCTGAAAGGTTTTTCCTCCTAAAAAAAATGCAGTGTGGGTTGGTTAGTGGTGAAAGCTTTTGCTTATGTTTTTAATTAAAAATTCAGCTTTGGTCTAGCCTAGTAGTCTCAGTAATGACTGGAGAATTAATGAAATCATATCACAAAAAAACAAGAGTCATATCAAAAATACAGACAACAAAGAGAGGAAAAGATTTTTTGTGTGACCACTTAAAATTCTATGATTGTTCTTTGTTCATACCTATTTAATTTTATTGCATGAGGAATATTTGGAGGGAGGACTTCCCTTTCATTTAAGGTCTGAACAGTTACAAGAAGCTCAGCAGATGCTCCAGCAAACCATGCAGAACCAGGCCTTCATAGATACCACAGACAGAAGAGACTACTTTGACTATAAAGTCTGACCTCCTCTATAACTCATAACACTTTCCTGAAATAATTCCTGATAGAATTTATTAGAGCATATTTCCCCCTCCTAAAACTCCAGTTTTGATTTTTAAATTGTCAGTAATGGAGAATCCACCACCACTATTGATAAACTGTTTCAATTATTAATTACCTTCATGGTTAAAAATTTATATTTCATTTCCAGTCTGAATTTGTCCATCTTCAACTTCCAACCACTGGATCTTGTTATGTCTTTGTCTGTCTGAGGGAAGATCCCATTATCAAGTATTTGATCTCCACATAGTTACTTAAAGACTGTGACCAAGTCCCCCCTTTTAATTTTCACTTTGTTAAAATAAATAGATTTTGCTCCTTGAAACTATCATTCCAAGGCATGTTTTCTAATCTATTAATTATTCTTATGGCTCTTCTCTGAGGCATTTCCAATTTATCAATATCCTTTTTGAATTATGAACAACAGAACTGGACACCATTCCAAGAGTGATCCCATTGGTGCCAAATACAAAGGTAAAATAACCTCTGTATTCCTACTGGAGATTGCCCTGTTTATGCATCCTGGGACTGCATCAGCTTTTTTGGCCACAAAATTGCACTGGGGGCTCAAGTCCAGCTGATAATTTTTAGGGTCTTTGCTTCCTAGGAAAGAGTCCTGACTTAACAGGTAAAAAGAAGCAGAAATTTTGTTTAGATCCTTTCAGAACTTCTTTGTATATCTCAAAGATGCAAAAAAGGTACAACCCTTTTTTTGGTTATTAAATATGCATTTCCCCTGTAAGATGTCCACTTTGCACATACTGTCATTTAACAGCTGTGATGGTACAGGACCAGAAATGGGAGTTGTTGAACAGATAACACTAACTGCAACAAGATTTAATGGTAACAGTGTACTGTTAAATAGAATAGTCTTTTCTCGGTTGAATACTCTATTGCAGTTCATTCATAATACTACTGTATTTTTTTAAGAAAAGCTTATTATTTCAAAGAAACATCCATTGATGCCAATTATACTATAGTGCTATACAGTTGCTGCTTTTTGGACAGGCATATTTAAATGCTCAAAAATGGTTAATATTCTTGCCAGGAATAAAGTGCAGTTTGCAAACCATGTTGGAGAAATACAATTTTATATAAAATATTTCCATAGTTTTCGTGCCATTTGTACTGTGCAAAATTGTATTTGTTTTTTCTGCACTTTTTATGATCTTTTATTGAAAACAAAACCTAGCAAATGGGAGCAGAGGTAGTAGTGATGGTTCCTGGAATTATTCAGTAATGTATCTGCCATGTCATTTTTTTATTCAACATATTGTTACTAGAAGATGACACTTCACTGAATAAGAATCTGCATAAAATCATGCTGTGAACATGTGATCAGCTCTTTTGGGAGCAGGAATAGGTGTTTACTCATTCTGACATGATTTATTTGATCATCTTTTCTGAGTACCATCATCATGCCAGTACATCTCCATGTAAATCCTATGCTAAAATTACCTCTACAGAAAACATATACAGTTCATATACTGGCTGGCTCATAAAATATCCATAATAAAATGTCATGAGACTTGTGCATTAATGTAAGTTAAGACAGCACAAAAAATAAAATAGAAACAAGAAGTGTTCTAGCCAACTTTCGGGGCCTATAGAAGTAGGAATCCAGGAATTTGAGTATTTCTATCCAAAATTTTCCCATATTAAGAATATTTTCTCTTTTAAACAGGACTGTGTTTAAAAATAAAAATGAAAATTCCCTTATACAGTCCAATCACCTCCCTTTATTATGGTAAAAGCATATTTTTTCATACTGTTATTATGATCTTCCTAAATATAGGCAAGTCAATATCAGAATCTATTATAAAGCTTTTGAATTCAGACTGCATTTAACAGTTGTGGTTTGAGTTATGCATATGAATAGCTTACAAGGGATTTTAAGAGTATGAATAACAATATTTAGTTGGTCACATTTAAAACAGATCATGTGAAATGTGACAAGTTTATTTTTAAAACTTTTTGAGAATTCAAGATGTAAATGTATAGAATGAGAATGACTGGTTTGTAATCCTAGCTACTATGTACATACTAATTAACCACTTTATTCACTGATCAATTGACACCATAGTTGGAACTATTGATTTTAGAATTAACTGTATCTTATTTTCATTTGGATAAAGATACTTTACCTAATATAAAATCTATCATTTTCTGTCAGCTATTGCCATATATTTTTCAGATTTTGAATCAACATTTTTGTTTTGTATTGTTTTATAGGCATGCTTTTCTCTAATTTTAAAATTAAGGCTGTTTCCATTTAGATAACTTTTTGCACAGGGTTATTCTATAAATCCTTTTCTAATACTCTAGCAGTCCAAACAGTTTAAAATGTTTGTATGCTCTGCAAAAGGGGATGACCCTTTAATTCTCACAAACTCATTAAGGAGATGGAGGTTGACTTTTCTGTGGCGCTGCTTAGCCTTGTCAAGAGCTTGAGGTTATGTAAAATAAACAAGGTTGATATCTTATTGCAACTGTTTGCAATTTATCATGTAAACTGATTGGAGAAGCATTCTCATGCCGCAGAAGCCAAGAAGGCATTTGGGAGAAGTTCCGAAGTCTGAGGATTGCGTTATTTGAAAGTAAGTATTTCCAGCTGATGGACGAAAGCTAGAGCTGTGCAAGAGCCCAGATAAGAGGCGCGCCATCCTTCCAGGCTGAAGCAGGCACCTTGCCTTGGCCCTCGCGTGCTAGAAGAAAGTTTCGCAGCACAACAGAATGCGAGAGAGCTGGAAAAGCTGAGGAAAATCTTGCTTAAACTGAGCTAGGAGTGGGGATGGGGCGTATATCAGAGTTGCAAGACGGGGAGCTTGACACCAGTCAACTCCGTGAATATTTGCCACACTCCCATTGCCCCGGTCCAAAGAGAAGTAGTTTGGGACCCTTTCCAAGCTGAATCCCCGGGGCCAGGCTCTCTCGGGCGCAATTGGCTTCTCTCTTCGCTAGCGCTGCCCTGTCCCTGGGCCTGGGGCTGAGGGGCTGGAGGAGAAGAGGCAAGCGCGCGCCACTGCCTGTGCTTTGGCATTTGCTCAGGGGCTCTGGCCATTTCTCTGCCTCCCCGAGGGCTCCCCTGCCCCCGCCCTGACGCTGCGAGCCACGCGCCCCAAGCCGCTGCTCTGCAGCCATCCCTACCTCTGCGCCGCAATGGGTTGGGAGCCCGGCTCCTCCCAGTGCAGGCCCCTTCGCGGCTGCTTCCTGGATGACTTCCCGGGCCAGCCTCGTTGGGCTTGGCACCCTGGGCCAAGGGCTGTTGGTCTGGGACGGGGAGAGAGGGAGGGGCGGGGCAGGCTAGCACCTTTCCAAGCAGCTTCCCTGCCCATCTCACCGGCGCCACCGCGAGGGCAGCGTGCCACGGGGGGTGCTCGGACAGCCAGGTACCCAGAGAGGTGCAGGGGACCGGTAGCCCCTGTGCCTACGTGCTGGCTGCAGGGAGTCCCAGGGGGAAACGAAGAGCGGCAGGGGCCCTCGCTGGCATGTGCCACTTTCTTGGCCCTAAAACCTGAACGCTGCTCACAGGAGCCACCACGTGGAGGAAGGAGGTGCGCAGGGCGGGGCGGGGCAAGTGTGGGAGAAAGAGGGGTGTGCTAGTAGAAGTGAAGGGATACGGGAAGGACAGGGAAAGGGAGCAGGAGAATCCGGAGCCGCCCTCTTCTGCGTTAAATTGCAATTCTGAGGCGCAAGGACGGGCACTTTCTAAAAGGCCTAGGTCACACACTTAACTGGGGTTTTCCATCAGCGGATGGCTCAGAGCGCTTTTCCCGCTTGTCCTGCACCCCGACCCACATCGCTTCCCAAGGTTCTCCCCCACAGCTGTCTAAAGGCCGAGCAGGTTGTAACGTGAGAGCAGCAGCGCTCGGTAAACCCTGCGCCCTCCTCTTTCGAGAGGAAAAGGCCGGAGCTGCCCAGTTAGGGTTTTGTAGCGTCCCCTGTAATCAGCTGGATGCAGGTTAGTACTGCAAGTTAGGACAGCAGGCCAACCCTTCCAACTGTGAGCAATGCGGTAGCCCCGGCGGTCCTAGGATATTAGAGAGATGGCGGGTAAGGTAATAGCTTTAATTGGACCAACTTCTGTTGGGGACAGAGAAGCTTTCCAGAAGAGTTCTTGGTACACTCCAAAGTTCGTCTTCCAAACCTGCAGAACTTGGGCCCATAAAAGATGTAACCTCACCCACCTTGGCTTTCGACCCATGAGTAAAACAGGAAGCTAATATTAGATATTTAGTGCGGGCGATTATTGTACGACAGAAACAAAAAACCTACCTAGTTCTGAGCTCAGGACCAAGAAAAAGAAACTGGGCATTTTACTGGACAGGGATGTTGGACGAGCAAATTATATTCCCGTGGGCTTTCCATTCTTTCTGTTAGTTAGGACCCTATCCCCAGATTTTGCGTACGGGAAAAACAGAAGAGAATTCCGGCTTGTTTGACGGCACAATTCCATAGGGATTTCTTCCAACTCCTTTGGGAGTCTCTAAGGTGAAGAAACCACGCGCTGCCTTCCACCACAAGAAGCTGACTTAAAGAAGAGCTAGTGTAGGGCAGAAATTAGATCTTTGCTCTCTGATGTGCTTTACACTTGTAATATGGAAATCATTTGGGGTCTGGTCTGTTTAATGGTGGGAAACCTCTGGAATCATCAGAGCTTTGGGGATAATTTGTATTGAATTGGTGGGTAGGGGGTGGGAAGTTCTTGTCTGCACACCGTTATTCAGATGACTTTCCAAACCACTCCCGGAGCAGCGGAAGGAATGGGACATTTTATCATGTTAATTTAACGATTACCTTGCTAACCTTAAAGAAATAATTTGATACTGCAACGTCGGTTGCATATTACAAAGACTACACTAAAAAAAAACTTGAGGCAATCTTGCCATATAAATTCTGAATTATTTTGTCTGGAAAATATTTTCTAGTAAAACCTTTTAGGCAGCTCTTGGAAAATAACATACCACATCTTTTTCATCTACAAGGCAACATTAGGGATTACTGACTACAAAAAAACAAGGGAGAGAATATTTTTCCCAACTATACAAATTCTCAGGGTTTCTTAAGTGAAAAATACTTTGACTAATTGCACTTTCCCCAGTTTTATTATTTGAGGGAAGTTTGTAAAGGTTTTAAAGACTCAAGTGCTGTATTAGCTTCATAGGCCTATTTTTAAGCCAGAGTCAAATGAAGCACTATTCTTATAAAACTGAGATTCTTCTAAATTAATTTCAAAGTGGCCATAAAAGTATACATAGGGAAGAGTGATATTTTATCATTGTGCTGGGCATTATAGATTTGTTGCATATAAAAAAGCAGGAAGAAACATGCATGCTCTATAAACACAAAAATGGAAGAATGCCACTGATCATTTAATATTAACAGTACCAGAAGTGATGTAGACCCGTCAGCTAAAACTTTTTTTCATTCATTAAATCGCAAAGTGTCTTAAATTCATAACTTGGCACTTATTGAAAATTGTGACGTCAAAAAACATTAACAAAGGTGAAGCAAACCTGAGTGAAACAAAATATATTGTACTGACAACAAATGTAATGAAATAACAGCATCTTTTTTCGGGGTTTTTTAAAATAACTTAAAATACACTAGAAAAAATACGGTGAATATAAATAATTTTGTTTTCATGGAGAACAAATAGTTGCAAAGCCCATCCATACCAAAGTTCACTTAGAAGAGCTTTCCCTCTTTCTTGGCAAAAAATATTAAAATCATGAGGGTCTGATGGCAAGCTGGGATACAAATCACCAAAATATCCCAGATTAAATATCTATGTTTTTCAATTTTTTAAAAAAATCACAGGATTACGTGAATAGATACACCTTTATGAGATAAAATGTAAATGTTTGACAGTCAACTATCAGTTCACAAGTTATAGCCAAAATAAACTTTGTTCGTGTGTATCAACATATTGTACATGTACCTTGTACCTTTTATTGGCATTTAACATTGTGTGGTTGGGGAATTAAATACAGTTTCTGTCCTGAGGACATCAGAGAGCCTGCAAAGAGAAATACTCCTCTGTTCTCATGCTTTCTGCTCCCTCTTATTTCAGGAGTGGGACAGCAAACAGCCAACAAAGATATGAATGAAAAGGGTAGTGGTTGATCTCTCTCTCTTTCTCTTTCTTCCAAGGTTAAAAATATCAGCCACATTTGTTTGTCTGTTTTGTTTTTTTCTACTAAAGATGAGGGTGAAGTGCAAGTGAATCAAAGGGACGCCATCAATGAAATACAAATACATGCAACCCGGAATTCTGCTGGAAGAAATATCCCGGACAGTTTTCCCATTAGAAATTCTCAGAGAAATCATTGTCTTTTTTTTTTCTTATTCTTTTCTTCTTCTCGCTATTTCCAGACGTGGTTGTTAAACTCAAGTATCTGATGCAACGTGAAAGGAGGCCCGCCTCTCTTATCAAATTTCTTGTATTAAAGTGAACTTCGCAGAAAAAGGTCAGTTTCAAAACCTGTGAACTTCCCAGCTGCGTGTCTATTTCATCTAATTCTTTAAATAAGTATATATCTTCCTTCCATTTCTCGTCTTTTTTTCTCCATTAAAAAAAACTTTAAAGTTGTTCCTTTTTGTCTCCCCTCTCTCATCTTGATTTCCTTTAATAATATTTTTTTTTCATATTTCGTAACCTATGAAATACCTCACAGTGGTTTTGTTCCTTTTCTTTACTTATTTTTGTTCAATTTTCTTTAATTGATTTTAGAAATCTCTTTCTCTCACACACACACGCACACGCACGCACGCACACACTTTCTGGATGTTTGTGTTTTATTACAATATTTCTCTGTTCTTTCCAGCCTTGTTCTCTGTGTGTTTTGCATTTAAGTCATAAATAGGACTCGACCCACTGAAGTCATTAGCCTTTCTCTTGTGTTTGCCGTGATGCTTTTGTTTTGTGTTGGGATCCTCTGGATTGTGTGATTGCAGTGTCCCCAAGAGATGGTCGTGGAGAGGGTGGGGGAGATGGAGGAGGAGTCACAGCCCTAAAGCAGCCGCGTGCTTTTTGGCTTTCAGTCTGAGGTCAGCGATGCTGGAGTTCTTGCTGGTGGTCTTGGCCGCCGCTGCTGCTGCCACCACCGAAGCTGCAGAGGCGGATTCCGCGGCCAGTGTGGCCAAGGGCAGGCCGAAGGGCGGCGCAGGGAACATCATGTAGGGGGCGTGGGCGGCCAGGTGTGGGTGGAGGTGGTGATGTGCGTGTGCCACGGCGCTGTCCAACTGCAGCTGGGCCTGAACCTGAAAGGACAAGGGCGTCACGTTGCAATGACTATCCTAAAGGTGTAACAAGAATAAAAACAAAGCATTAACACACCTAAGCGGGGCTGGGAGTGTAGTCTGCCTGCCTGTGTTTGTGGGACAGTCTGCCTGGAGTGTGCCCGTGTGGTGTGACAATCTGCCTACCTGTCTCAGTCTGTCTGTGATTGTGCCTGTGTGGCATTCTGTCTGCCCGTACGACAGTCTGCCTGCCTCCCAGTCAGTCTGCCTGTGTCTGTGTGAGCTGGCCTGTGTGGCAGTCTGTCTGCAAGTGTGCCTAGCAGTGAAATTCTGTGTGTGACATGAAGGGAAACTGTTCTTATCCTAGAGTGATTAATATTAATAATAATAATCATAAAATTATAGTAAAGCACGATATCAAAATTACTGCTGTCTCGCCCAGCCTTTAACACAGGCTGGTAACAGCAATCTGGAAAAAGTCAGGAGGGCAGGCTTCCCGTTACAAGGATGTAAACATTCATTATGAATAATAATGCCCCAAATGATTATTATTGTATTATCATTAGCCCACCGCTAGCTTGAGATGAGAGGGAGGTTTTCCCTTATTGGAATGGAGAAGGCGGTGTGAGTGGATGGCAGTGGCAGTGTCCGCTGGGATTTGGCTCAGCAGTTACGTAGTTAGCTATTGTTGTTGGCTCTCTTTATATAGAAAGGAAACTCCACGCCAGTTTTCCTGTCTATGTGGAGTAAGAATGGTGTGTGAGAATAACTCTCAGTTAGAAACACTTGCATGGATCAGCTTTGCATCAGAATCTATAACTTGGACTGAAAGGCCTTTCCCGTGTAACCCTCTGCTTGCAATCTTTCCGTGCATTTTTAAAAAGCCGGATACTGCCCTCCATCTCCAGCGGAGCTTTCCTTGATGACAGAGAGTTGCGCACGCAGATCTGGGAAAGTGTGGGGCTTTTTAAAAAATGTATTGTTCCCTCTATGTAATCACGGTATAAATATTGAAGAGATGCGGACAACAGTCGTTTCATATACGGGGGGAATCTTATCCTAAGAAAAGGGATCACTCATTTGCACCTTATCGTTACAAGTAGCTTTTACTGTACTTGCCTGCTGAAATGGCATCCTCAAAGCGCCTACATTGACATATGGAGCAACTCTGCAAGCTTCAAATTGACTGGCTGCGCCTATAAGAACCCCTGCAATAATCAGCAAAAATAAATACATAAATACCGGCTTAGCCTTAGTTTGCAACAAACGACTGAGTTCCAGAAACTTAGAGGTGTACCAACTACAGTCTTTGCTTCCAGCATTTCTTTCTTTCTGCCAATACAAGTTTAATGCCATTTATAAACAATTGCTGTTGTAATAGTTTTAATATAATATAGGTAGCTTTCATATTCGAACATATATCCTACAAATATGGAGCCGTAGGTGTTTCTCAGCAGGAACTTTCCTTCCTAACTGATATTATCGATACTGAATAATTCCCCTTTTCAACCTAACCCTCTTTTATAATGACGTTAAGCATACCTTTATGAAGCTGATTTTCTTGTTTTCTGCACTTAGCTCGTCTGTTTTGAAACCATACCTGAAGAAACAGAAAAATAAACCAGATACTACAATAGAAATCCAGCATTAAAAGAGACCCAAACAAAAGATCACAGTTGTGTGCGATCAGAATATTGCTACCGTTATTGCAAACAGTTTATTTTGGCTGTATTGGATAGCTCAGATTTGCAAGGTTAGAAGCTAAGAGGCATCCCGAAAATAATAAAAATACAGAAAATAGACAATTGCAGCTCATACTAGTTCTGTAAAAACTTACTTTCTTAGCCCTGGTTTCATCTTTCCATATTAGTGTCCCAAATGACCTAAATCACTCCCTGATAGCTAATACTAACTTGTGATAATGGGTTTAGATGTTTGCGCTGTAAGCCCTCAGAAGAATGTGCTCATTAATATCCTGTAATATTAATTAGCTTTATCTTCAAGAAAAACTAAACACCAAAGCATTTAATGACTCACTTTTGGGGGGTAATTACTGTCATAAAAGCTTCACTACAAAGAAGTTTAGAATTTCTCTGTTCCTCTGTGCAGTGGAGTGTAACACAGAAGCGGAATAATTGTCTCATTATTATGATAATCTAATATGCTTCTATAGAAAAGTCTGCACGTTAGGCAGGAAGATACTGTTACTACTGGATATGGAGCTGTTGAAACACATTCAATAATAAAGTTTTACTTCCGCAAAGAGAAGGAGGGAGGGTGTTTTAAACATTTCACTTAATAAGAGAAACCTCTGCATTTCAGAAGTCACATCTACCCGAATAATCTTTCCCCAAGGCAAACAACTCAAAACAATCTTTTCTTTGGGGTTTCCTTTAAGTCAACTATAAATGGGAATACCTCTCCCAGCCTACAATTTATTTTAGTCAAGCTAAATCTGCCCAATACCCATGCTCACTTCCAGTCTCTCATTTAAAAGATACTTTCCATAATTTACAAATTAATGGAGAAACAAGGTAAAATAATTGTACAGCGTTTTCCGGAACCATATGAAGGGAATGGGTTTAATCTATGTAAATCTCTAAAAGTTATTATGCACCCAGTGATTTGACATAATAGTAGTATGGATTAGGTGCTACAGTGGGATTCTTTGTCGAGCAAACATCCACCAGAAGGAATCATCGCCTTTTAATTTTTCATGGAGAAGTTGGGACTTTCATCGTCTTGGGGTTTTTAAAGATTTGTTCAGCATAAATAGGTGACTGCCTCCGCACAAAACAGAGAAGCGAAGAAGTGAAAGGGAAGGCTTGTTTGGTGAGACTGGTGACAAAGGCTGCTTATTATTACTTTTTTGGTCCAACGTGACTGCTCTGTTTATGTCCTTATCCTATTACAAGAGGCAGGGAAACCCCATAAGAATTGTGTGCATAGTTTGGTGCAGATGGTGGCCTATAAGCACAAAGATTGAGGGGGAGTATCTGTTACAGCAATACTTTCAAACAGCTGCAGATGTTTGGGGCCTAAAACTGCTCCATGTGTTCCAACAAATAATGACCATAATTTTCTCTTATTTTATTATTAGAAGGGAAATACACTGAAACAGCTACATTTGTTCTCATTTGATAAGTTACCCTCGGCTCTCCATCTGGGTAAAGCCCCAGACCGCTTGCCCGCTATTTATTACAGTCAGGTGACTGGAGAGAGCTCAAGAACTGATTTCCAAAATTTCCAGAGAGAAGGTTGGAAGTAAACAAGGTAGCTTGTTTCACTTCTATATAAAGAAGTGCGGTTAAATATCTTGCTATTTCACTGGAGATTATATTTTAATAATGAACAAACAAAGCCAATCCAGCAAAACTTGTTCTCTCTTTCTGTGGCTTCACTTAAGATTTAAGAACCACCGGTAAAAACTGACCGTAAAATTTCTTCACTTAGCAGTTACTAATTTAGTTTATAGTCAGTACATCTATAAACTTAATTGGCACATCCGCCTGGTAAACCCCGAAATAGGAGCAGACTAGGAAAAAACACAGTTCACGTGAACAAAACGTCCGTTGTGATTCTTATAGTCAGCCAAAACCCAACCGTTGTTCAAAATCCTTGTAAGTAGGAAGCCTTAAGCTTAGGAGGACATCAACCACAATAACGCCCGGAGTAGTGGTTCACGGCTGTGATGGGTGCAGCTCGGCACAGGAGTATCTTTTCTGGCGAGGGACAGAATCTATTGGACATTCTAGAATTTGTGGATTTCATCAGACGCGGCAAGTTCGCACGCAATGCTTTATTACAGCGAAATTACACACCGAGGGAGACCCACAGGTTGCAATAGTCTTTGCTACCCTACCTGCACTCTGGCCTCGGACAGACCCAGCCGCTGACTCAGCTCCTCTCGCATGAAGGCGTCCGGATAGTGGGTCTCATCGAAAAGCCTCTCCAGCTCGTTCAGTTGTTCCAGAGTGAAATTGGTCCGGCTTCTCCTCTGCTTGATTTTCGTCTGCCCTTCGTCCTCCATCACTTTCGCATCCTCTTTGCGATCCTTCAGCTCTGGGGAGACTGAGCGTGAAACAAAACCATCAAACCCACCTCTCGCCGGGGCTGTCCGCGCGGGCGTGGGATTTGGCCCCGCTAGATTTTATTCTTTAACTTCAGGAGGAAAACGTTCTTGGCTTGTGGGGAAAAAAAGGGGAGGAGAGTCAATGGGAATGCTAAAGATCAAGACTCAAAACAGAGTATGGCCAGCCAGCTCAAGTTTAAAAGCATATGTGTGTTCCTTGGGAGTGAGATTTGGGGCCAGCGCTATTAGCATGGCTGGCTGACACAGTATTGCTCCGGCAGAACAGGCAACAACAACAACAACAAATACTTTTCACGTAAAGGCCTTATTTCCAAACGTATTTCGGTTAAGAAGCGACCCGTGTGGATGAGCCAAACCAGGCCATTGATTTACATCTACATTTTCGAGCATCTCCGCATAACTTCAGTAAATCATTGCAGAGTCAAACTGTGACCCTTTCAAACCACCAGAACTGTCAAGCAATCGCTCTCCCGTCTGTAATAAACCCTTTATTTGCGAATAATCATTTTAATCTAGACCCATCGAGGCGCACGCCTGAGACAAATGGCAGCGAAATGCCATGCCCACCAAAAGATAACATTGCCCCACGCAGGAACTGAGGCTGAATTAAAGTCGGCCCTATTAACTTCAGTGCTATTTGGGGGGAACCTCTTACCACCCTGTCGTCGGACAGTGGCAAGAGAAACGCCATGTTTGAATTACCCTGGGTACAAATTTAATGCCTGGACCATCACCTCTCATTATTTATTGAAAGCCAAAACTAAAAAATCAAGTCTTCGATCTCTTGATGAATTAGTACCTTAAATATCACAGCAACAGGTTTAAGTGGTAAATCTGGCATCCGGACAGTCTCTGGATTGTTTAACGTGTTTCATGCTCTCGGCACATCCCGTGTTTAATAAAATATGCATTTGTCTTTTCTGAATTTACATATGCTGAGGTTTGCTGGTGTTTTTATCATTATTCTTTAATTTCCTGGTGACTAAGCATTTTCAGTTAGCTACGCTTATCAATTAAAATATCACTGGGTGACGCTATTTGTGTAATTCATTAATACTTTCAGGGCTTCCTAACAATCAGTTGTGTCTGTAATTGTACAATACTTCTTCCAAATTCCTGCTTCCCACTGCAGAGCTTTGGGGAGGATTTTATTTGAGCATCTTAAGTCCACGATTTGTTTACTGTGTTCGCAGCCCTTTATAGCCCTCTGATAGCTATCAGAATTTGTTTATAAAATCATTTCTGGAAGATGTTCTCAATCGAGTTCCGATCTGGAGAGAAATAATTCTTTGAACAAAAGATCTGGAGTAAACAGTCCCTAGATATTATATCCTCATTCTAAAACCAAACGCAGCCATTCAAATGTAGCTGACATCTAAAGTGCTCTTTGAATAAGCAAACGGTGCTTTTTATAACATTATAACATTATTTTCTTCCCTCAGTCTCTCTGTCTCTGCTCATGTGCACGCACATATCGGCAGACAGATAAATCCAAACAGAAAGGGTAAGGAAAGGACTCCTGGTAGAACACATGCTTGCACTGTAACTATTAGGGTTTTTTTAAAATAAATGTTTATTGTACACACATCCGTAACATTTATATCCAGTTATGCAACTGGCTGTCTTTTAAAATAAATGTACAACATTGTATAAAATATTCCTATTTATAATGTATTTTTAAAATAATCTAATATGAAACTATGTCCTTATCAATATCTGATTAATATGTATAAACATTAAATATACTTCATTTACTGATATAGATACCTACACCATATCAAACTTTCAACTATGCTATGGAAATTTTCCAGCTTTTTAAATATAAACGGATATTGATATACGTAACGTAGCTTTGGTTCTTACCACAATGACTTCTCGTTATGTTCTAATCAGGAACAGATCATGTTATAAACAAGTTAATTGCGTGCTTAAATATTTTAATCTAAACTTCTAGGCATGCCACATATTTTCCTTAATTGGAAAAACGTGGAAAGATACCCATTACTGTAAATCAGACTCTCCAAATTAATGGTACTGTTTAAACCCCTGGAATCGTTAAAGTGGCAGTCAAGTTTAAATCTGCCACAGTGTCTTATGCAAATACAACATGTGTACTGCAAAATGTAAAGTAGTTTCAGCACTGCAGCCTACTAACATACGAGCCTGAACAAAATCGCCCGACCGTGTGGTGTGGTTTACACACTCACGGTTGGAGAGAAAACACAAAAGTTCATCGAGAAATAAAGACTGATACAGTCACCGTCCTCCTGGTCTGAAGCAACCCCTGGTGGATCAAAGGACGGAGAACAGAGCCAGGAGAAAGCTGTTTCTATTATCGCAAAAGTCCTCGATGGCTGTTCCCCAAATCCCAAGCATTGGGTTGCCGGTCCCCTTCCCCCCGGCAGAGGCTACATCTGTGCGCCCCTGGTCTGGGGTGGGGGGTGGGGACACGTTCATTCTCCCGTCACTTTCACCCCCGCCGCAGAGCCCGGTGCCCGGGCCGGGCAGGCTCCTGCAGGAGAGCTGCATGTGGGGTTCTCTGAGCAAAAACAGAGTGAAAACCATCCCCCTCCCCCTCCCGGCTCTCCCCCAAACAACCGTCCAGTTATTGAACTCAGCGCCCCAGCCCGGCCTAGGGTAGCGGGGGGATGGGTGGGAGAGAAGGGAGCCGCGGGGTACGCGGGGGTTGCCTTTACCCTCGCTGAGTTTGGGAGTGCCCGTGTCCCTGGCTCTCTCAGCGGCGCCCATGTCCAGCTCTCTGACTGGAGACCGCGCTCCGCCTCCTCCACCGCCGCCGCCGCCTACTCCGCCAACTCGGACCGCTGGGCTGCTCACGTCTTCCCGGCTGGGCTCGCTGGAGCCGCCTGACTCCTTGCCTCCTCTGACAGGTCCACTCTCCAGAACCTCCCTGTACGTGATCAGCTCCTTTTTCTCTTTCACTTTCTGATCAAACGACTTGGAGACAAAAGCTGTAAGTTCTTCCATCGCTGGCTCTCAGGGCGCCTTCCCCTTGTTTTTTCCGCTTACTGTTCCAAACCCCCCAATAACACATCAATGGAGTGGGGAGGGGAGGAGGCCCGCTGCAATGGGGCTGGAGTTAAATGGGAGCGGATGGTTCCCAACTGGAACGATCTTGTGAAATGTTAAGATCTTTGACAATTCTTCCTGCTAAGAGTTCAGATCTGATAGTGATGTTGCTATTGAAGTCGCACTATTTATACTTTGCAAAGCCTGCCCCTTGTTCTGAGCAAATTACCTCCCCTTGGAACTATGAATGAACCCGCTTCTCCTGTATCAGTCCAGCACCGCCGAGGCGAAAGAGCGAGACAGAGAGATCGCTAGTCCTCCAGGTTTCAGATCCTTGTGGCCAGGGGTTGCTATCGGCCATTAATCCAGGATTGACAAGAATCCCTAATTAATTTAATTAGGCGTGGATCTTGCGCTAGTGTCCTGAGTTAGTTAAACACAGGGGAAATGGGCAGGATCTGCAGGGGAGTGGCTAAAATGAAAAATGACAAGTCTGCTTGGAGAGAGGACAAGGAACCGGGAGCGTTTCCTACAAATGTCGTGTATACACAGCACACAGTAGCAGTCCTGCAGGTGATACTGTCCGAGGGAAGAAACCGCTCTCACAAGAAATGCGTGCTGGTTTGGTCGGTTACAATTAACAAGAGAAAGAGAGAGAGCGAGATGTGTGTTAATTTGAAAGGTTGTGCGGTTGATTTGTCACGATATTTCCCAAGCAGATGTTTACTGACACGTCAAATTTAAAAGTGTGTTTGAGTAGCTGGAACTGGTGATAGGCAATATACGTTCTGATACCAACCAAGTAATCTTTCCCCATGCTGTTTCTTTGAATCAGATTATTACATTTGCGTCAACACATCTCCCCAGAGGAACATAGTTAGTTACTTTTTGTGTTAAGAATCTGATGCATTTTTTCTAAATTTGTTTGCAGTTTGAATATGTTTTACTTATCCCATAGGACTAAGAGAGGAGAATCCCAAACACACAGTTTACTTTTACAGGTTTTTATCTTAGTTGTTAACACTGAAAACACACACACACATTTTGAGAAAACTCTCCCGTATACTATATATTGCTAATATCAGTTCATTGTAAGACTGTTTTTCATACGTGAGGAAATATATTTAGTATTGAGATGTAATTGTTATTTGCGTTAAGCAAATGGAGATGTGCAAGTTAAAGGATACTTGACTAGGCTCTGTAAACATTAACACGTTACATGACAGCAAACTTGAAAAGTTCTTCCTTAAATAGTAATAGAAACACACAAAATAAAAAAAATGCAGTTAAGAATGACAAATGCAATCCTGACATTAACATTTTTATATGACAAATAAAGGGATCAGATTAAACCGTATTTATTGCTAATACTGCTTTTCTATTGTTGTTTAAATCCTATTAAAATAACATTTTCATTGACAGGCTATTTAGGATGCAGCTATTTTACACCTTTGATAGAGTGCTAATAAATTATTCAAAATTGTTTAACTCTTGCTTATGTATTGATTTTTCATTTGACCTCTTCAAAGACGACTTCACATAAAAGAGTGTTTATTTACTATAATAGGTACAGTATTTAGAATGTAATTAGCATGTCTCAGATACAGTTATGTGTGTATTAGTTACCATAGGAAATAATTTACAAAGTTTTATCATTTAGAAGACAAAACTAATCAAGACATCATTTTGCTTAAGGAAACACAGAGTACTTTTAGTTCAGTCTGTTTAGACTGACGGATTTGATATTACAAAGTACTGGACTTTGAAGGGAGCAACGGAAACATCCGTATGTTATATCGATTTTTTTGAGATTGTTTGGGAAGATTGTTATCACTGGCCCAATTAAATGAATTCACAATTATTCTGAACCACAGAAATATGACAAGATGTTACTGTTAAAGTGACAAAGTGAGCCGAAAAGAGAATACGTTTTAAATACCGAACTTTAGATGTTAATACGTGTGAACAAATTTCTTTTTGTTTCACAGTTTATTGCACTTCCCGCCGTGGCAACACAGATTCTAAATCATACATATAAATCTGAATTAGAACTAAGAATATTTCAGATACCAAACACTCTCCAAACTTAAAAGCGAAACAAATGTCATCTAACTATTTGGAACACAAGATGCAACTTGTGTTTTTGGAAATAATGTGGACAAATCAAAGTTGTCTGTATATGAATGTATGTTTGAAGGGTTCATTTAAAACGGTACATGTTTGAGCCAGGGATTTTGAGTTGGTGCTTAGTATTACAAAAAAGCTAAGCAAATATCAAACTGTTATGCAAATATTGAAATTATTAAAATATCTATGAGCATAGAAAGAGACTACCGCCCTTATTCTTCCCAAATATGTGTACTCAGTGTGTTCTGTACTCTTTCTGGCGCGGGAGGGGAAAGGAAAACAATGCAAAATGAAGCAACGTATATTTTGTAATATGACCATCCCTCCTCCCCAATCTACTCAAGATTTTAAAACAAGTTAAATAGGGAATCTTTTGAAACACATTTCCCTAATAAATTGGAGACTTCGGCATCTTTTTAACAGGACCCATTAACTGAACTGTTTTATTTAATCTCAGCTGTCTGCGAATAACTGAAGATCGTGTATAGCAAACAGTTTTAAGACTCAGCCCTTTCTCCCACTTAACCACCACCCAGAAAGCGACCCAAAGCGCATAGCAGATACTTTACTCCAGCACTTCAAGCGCTTTGCCTTTCTGGCAGAGAAGGGAAATGGACCTCTCTGCCATGGAAAAAATATGTCAGGGTAGTATGTATTCCAGGAAATACTGAGCTTCTTTAATTACTTTTGGCTTAAATGAAAAACTATAAATTTTATTTTCTCCCCCCCTCCTCGCAACAGCCCCCTTCTTCTTCTTCTTCCTCATACAGCACGAGTCAAAACAGTCTCTTAAATGAAAAACTAATTTGCACCCAACCTCAGAAGACCATCACCACTTCTGGGGAAGGAGAAACGCCGCGTTTTAAAGGAATTTGCAAATAAATCATGAGATTTTAATCATAGTGCACCTATAGAGACAGAGCCCTGTGATTTATTTATTCCAGCGTTTTTGGCTAAAGAAAGGACATTAATTTTACCCCGCTTAGCTGCATTTAAAAAAGCCCACACAGGCTCAGTGCACTCTAATTAATTAATTTGTTGGTATCATTTTTATTAGGACGATCGTTGCTTATCCTCACTGGAGAGGAGTGCAGAAGCTCTAATCGATGTCTTCTGTCTTCCCTAGCGCTGCCGCCTGCCTGGCTGAATGGATGAGCTCCGGGATGGCTTGGCCCTGCCTGGCGGCGGCACCAGGAAGGCGCTGAGCTCAAACCCGGCAGCCTTTTTCGGGCTCTCGCGCGCCGGTCCGGAGGCGGGAGTCAGGTAACGAGTCTGGGCCGGGGCCGCCGCTCTCTGGGCCGGCGGGGGCTGGTGCTTCCGAGGTGACTCCGGGGAAGCGCCGGGCTCTGCCCGCTCCGCGGCCTGGGCCCTGTCGGCTGGGGGAGCGGGGCCGACCCCTCGCAAGGGGGGAAGCGAGGCCCCGGCACTAGCTGCCCGCCCTCAGGGAGGCCCCCGTTTCTCAGCCCTTCCCCCCCCAGGGGAGCGGCGCCAGCTCTTGTCACTTGTCCTGCCAGCGCAGGGCCGCCGAGAGAGCGGCTCCGCGCCCGCCTCCTTCTTGGCCAGTGGCCAACCCCCGCGTGCAGTGCAGCCTCCTTCGCCTCCAGTTCCAGCACCCATGCCTGCGAGTGGAAGCAGGGCATGCTGGGCCCCGTTTGCCCCTACCTGCACCCCAGCGGGTGGGATTCATTGTGTAGGGAAATGGGGCCTACCCTAGTTACATCCAACTGTAAAGTGCTCCCCCAGTTTTCAGGGCCTCTTGATGGGGTTGAGTGAGCTATAGGCTCTGTAACTAGGTATTTTTGCACCCAGAGCAAAATATTCATTCTGCGCCCCCCCCCCCTTATGTTAGCATCTGTCACGCTCTTGCAGCACCTTATTTCTACTGATTGCATCTTTGTGCCTCTGATTCTGATGCACCAGGGGGTGAGCGCCCTGCTTGCCCCACCCTTGTTATGGCCCAGAGGCTCACAAAAGGGAAGCAAGACCTTTAAACTGTACGTAGCTTTCATAATCCTGTATGAAAAGGTTATAGTTCATCCTTGTGAGCAATGGTTTGAAGCTAACAGGATGGTTAAGAGAGCATAGTGGAGGTTGTTGGTCTCTGAAGAACATGTGCAAAGTAGGGCTACACAGTTAAATGATGAACCTGGGCTTTTAAGACACTTCCCATGAACATTGGCTCCTAGGGAGCCATCTGCTCCCCTTCCCACACTGCTGCCTGTGTGAGTGGGCAGGAGGGGCAGGCAGGAGCCAGTGCTGGTGTGGAACTGGTGCCTCTGCACCAGAGGCAGCAGCATGAATGAAGGGAGCGGCAAGCAGCTTCACAGGAGCCAGTTTAAAGGCTGCTCCCTGCACATATCAGGCTCCTGTGGAGCTGCTTCCTCACTGCGTGTTAATGTGAAACCACTGAAAAATTCAGCAATTATATGTTTAAAAAAAATCCCTCATTTTAACATCTGTAATGCCAGAGGTGGAAAGTATCTAAGTAGAAATATTTTGTTACACTAGTTAAGTACATTCTTTCAGTATTTGTACTCTACTCAAGTAATTAAGTTTCAGACGGGTAGCCATGTTAGTCTGTAATAGAAAAAACTTTAAAAGCTATTCATAGTTTTAAAATTTTTTACTCAAGTAATGCCCCAGGCTGCATGCAGCGTTTCAAAGCAGCAATCCTGTGTGGAGTCCGGGATCAGCTTAGGACTACCCCTGCTGACCCTGGGCTCTGTGCAGTGCTACTGTTTTGAAATGCCGTGGGAAGTCTGGCATCAGGCTCCCCATACCGTTTCAAAGTGGCAGTGCTGCATGGACTCCCCCACTGACCTTGGGCTCCATGAAGTGCTGCTGTTTTGAAATGCCGCAGGGAGTCCAGTGTTAGGCTCCCTGCAGTGTTTCAAAGCGGCAGCACCGCAGGGAGCCAGGAGTCAGCGGGAGAGTCCCCAGCTGATCCCGGGCTCCATGGGGCAGTGTTGCCTTTGAAGTTAATTACTCAATATTTAACATCCCTAGCCAGGACAGTTGAGCTGAGTATTGAGAGCCAGGGGCAGCTGGACTCTAGCTGTCTGGATCTTTTTTATCAGTGGAGCTCAGAAAATGACAAAGCAGCTAATATAAGCAATGCAATGCTTGTCTTTGCAATCTGGAGTAGTAATCATTCGGGGGGGGGGGTCAATTTATCAGGTCTAGTATAGACTAGTTATGTAAGATCCCATTTTATCAGTTTGCTGGTTAAATGTTATGTTTAACCCATTAATGGATTAAGTGGGATCCTGTGGGCAGGGAGCACAGCCTGGCTGGAGAAGCCCCCAGTCTGCAGGGCCGTCAGTCAGTATTGTTAATGGAAATTGTTTCCTTGCGATGTCTACGAAGAAATTCTTTCTTAACAGTTGAAAATGTAGTGCTTGTGGAAAATACTAGATTGACAAAATTGTACAGTGAATATCTTTATTTATCCATATGTCAGTGATGTGATATATGGCTAGTGGAAGTTAGTGTTAATGTTACACAAGGCCGCATTTTGAGCATCTTTGCTGAGATTACTAACTATAGTGTCTGTGATAACGTGAAGAGGTGTTGGACAAAATACCTTGTGTAACCTATCAGTTTTAATATCTCAGTCTGTTGGATCTGTATATCTTATTTTGGTGTATACACACAAAATGATACAAAGTCAGAAATATGGGGTATGAAATTGTTTATGGTTTTAAATGTGCAAATGAAAGCCATTAAGGTTGCCTCCAGTGCTCTGACATCCTTGATCACTGGGTGATCAACTTAATTGCCTATAAACAGCCCAGTTTTGTCTCTTAAGTTTGAGCAGTGGTTGGTCCTGGAAAAACATGTGACCAAACCAACTTACACCATGGAAGAGTGGTGTATATCCAAGCATTCTCCCCAAAAGGAAGTCTGTTTAAACTGAAACACTATCAGTCTGTTTGGCTGGCATGACACACCCAAGGAAATAGTCAGGGACCCCAAGGAGAAAAAGATCTTCCCTGGCGTGGAGGGTTAGCCAAAATAAAAACAGTTTTAGGGTAAGTTTGAAATAAGCTTTAGTATGCATTTTATTTTAAATTTGTAATTTATTTGGCTCTGTCTTTTCACTTGCAACCACTTAAATCCTACTGTTTGTACTTAATAAAATTACTTCTATTTACTATCAAGCCCAGTGTAAATAATTGTAACCTAGGGGAGCAATCCGTGTGTACATCCTCCTTTCTGTTAAAGCAGGCTTACCTGAATGGTTTCTCTCACAGTGGAAGACAGATTTATTTTGGATTTTCATCCCATTTAGGGGCTGGTTTCCTGAATGCTGTGCCCAGAACTGCATTCTCCTCAGAGGTGAAGTGATTCAGTGTCTGCATTGCTCTTTGGGATGGGAGGGGTGGTGGTGATCTCAACTCTGTGCCTTTCGCTCCCGGAGACCAGGAGATCTGGCCCAGCAGGACAGGATACTGAAAAGCCCCAAAGAGCAAGAAGGCAGGTGTCAGTGGCTTTGTCAGCAAACCAGGAAGCAGCCACAAGTGGTCTTCTGTAACTGCACCCAGTCACAGACACACTCAGATCTGCAGACATTGGAGCTGTCTCACATGGGCCTCTGTGACTACCTTCTCCTGTATTAGCACTGCTCCAACAGGTGGCATGTTGACATTCTTTGAGTCTGTCTGTGAATGCTTATCAGCAAGAGGAGTGATTTGTCAGGAATTCAGTATTTGAAGCAGAATTTATTCTGTCACCCTTGGGTTTTCCATACAGAAATCCAGCAGTTGATCTGGGACACTGCTTCTGTGAGTGGTTGTTCTGGACTACGGGATTGAAACTGCTGGGAGAGGTTGGGGCTTGAATGAGGACTCTGAAGTAGTGAGATTGGGAATGGGATGGGCATTCTGAGGAGTGCATACTGGGCAGGAGAATAGAATGGGTCTGGGGGGAGGAGGAGCTGAGGCAGGATAGGGAAAAACACAGGGCAGAAGGGATCAAGCTTGGGGGGGAGGGAATGGGCAGAAGCCTGTGCCAGCTAGAACACACTCCTCCCCAGAAACTGGAATAGAACCAGCCTCTTTAGTCTGATCCTTCTTCTGCTGTGAGCAAATATCTGTGAAATCCATTGGCAAAGTGTATGTCTCGTCCCCTTTATTGCTACTCCATATAGAGGGTGACAATCTATTGCTATTAACAGTTACCCATCATTCAAGTGGCAGAGGTCTGTGCACTGGATTTAGTCAAAAGCTTCATGCCTGCTGCTGAGCTATCCGGCTATGGTGTCAAATTTTGTTTGACGTGTCTACAGTCAATGGATACTGTCCCGAGGAATTCTGTCTGGAAGTGTGAACAGATAAGGGACTGGACATAGGCCCAACAGTTGTAGAGGACACCCCACATAGCTCCTTCCTCTTGGAATGATGGATGGTCATGTTGGCCAGTGGCAGAAGGAGGTTGACAAGGAAGCCGTGTGAGTAAGTGAGGCCGCAGATGGGATGTGTCAGTATCAGAAGGTGCAGGGAAAAGAGCAGCCAGAGCCTCATTAAGAGATTTTGGAAGAGTTGGAAGACAAGCTGTGGCTTTATGCGCTCTGTTTGAATGTATGTCAGGGTCTCCCTCATGTTGCGGAAAGAACAGGTGTTGGGGGAGTTCATGAATTATGCCAGGTACACACCTGTGTCCACAGCTTCAATGAAGGAGCTTTGGAAGATGTGTGGTGAATAATGCAGGGGACTGCAGGAAGAGAGAGAACTGCAGTAGAGGCAGTTGAAATCTGCCCTGAAGATTTGATCTGCCCCTTCCTGTGTCACAGAGTTCTTATGTGATGCGCAAGGATGGCAATTAAACCACTTTTCCCAAGTGGTCACTAATTGTGCTCATCATATTCTGGATGCCTTCCTTAAGACTTTGGAGTTGGATTTTTACAAGTATTTAGCACTCATAGTTGCACTTGATGTGAAAAGGGGCTGTGCTTTGAACATAGATGTGCTCTGTTATGCTCAGTACTCTGGGGGGGGGGGGGGTGGGAGTCCTTTGGTGTCTCGAATTGGGCACCCAAAATTAATGGATACTTTAGACCTCAGTCTCTGTAGGGATAATACTCTGTCATCTTGAGGAGATGTTTGTAAAACATTCAGATATTATAATCATAAGCACTATAGAAAAGCCTATGAAGAAATTATTAATTATGCCTCCAGAGCTGAGTTTGAATAATAATAATAATAATGTGCTGTAAATAATTTATGGTGCCACCCATTGTAAAGCATTTTTAAAGCCATCAAGAAGTATACCTTGCTTAGATTTTTAGCTCACTCAGAAACATTTATTTTTCCTCCAAAAATGTTTTAGTGGGAAACCATCCATAATTGTTTTTACAAATTTATATTGTTTTCAGTCATTTATGTAGTGTGCTTCATTAGATTGATATAATTCTAGATGCAATTTTAGGATTGTAATGAAAAAGTGCATGATGAAGTGTAATGCCATGAGTCAGAACAATATACATATCAAATAGTGAATATCCCATTAGAAATAAGTCTTTTATATTCATTGTTTCCCTGTTCTGTATTTCTTAATCTTGCTGTTGTGAACTTTTAATCTACAGACTTAAGTATTGTTGATTTAAATTAGATAAAAGTTGGACCCTAAAATATTGCATCAGTACTTATTTTGAATTTATTCAAAATGTCAATTTCGGTATGGAATAAATTGCTTTAATAATGCACTCGAAGCACTTTTTACTTGAAAAAATTGCTATCTAACAATTAGGGATGTTACATTTTGATTAACCAAGTAATTAAATAGTTGACGGAAATTGGACTTGATTAGTCGATAAGGGTGGGGTGGGGTGCTTGCTATCCCAGCTGAGCCTGTGCCTTTTAAATGTAGTAAGAGCCACCTGCATTTCTTACTACATTTAAGGAGCAGAGGCTTAGGGGGATCTTGAGCGAGTGGGGTCTGAAGCATTCCTGGCTTGTGCTGGGTCCTGGAGACAGGGGCTGCTGCCAGAGCGGCCTGGACCTGCCATGGGCAGAGGCTGCTTCACGACAGCCTCCCCTACCCCCGCCCCCTGCTGCCTCGCAGCAGCATGGACAGGAGGGGAGGGGGGGCAGGAGGCACCATGGAGATGGTGCTGGAGGGAATCCGCTTTTAAGGCAGCGGGGGACAGGGGTGGGAAGTGAGTAGTTGACTTGACTACCCGATGAGCTTAGGCTTATTGGGTAGTTGACTACTTGAGTACTCGCTTACATTCCTAGTGTATTCACGGTTTGTGATTTTATGAAATGAACTCTTTTAATAACAACGTTGAGTAGCTAAAGTTCTTTAGGTTGTAGCTTTTCCAGGTATCATTCAGTGTTTGGCCACTCTCTTTACTTGTGCTCAATACTTCATTTGTAATAAAAGAGGTATCAGGTGAAAGTAAGCAGTGCTGTGGCTTTGAACCTTCTTCTGGTAGCTGAATGACATGTAACTGATGCATTAAGCCCAGAGATGATGGGCTATGAACTGTCAAGTCTAGAGGTGCTGGAGCTAAGCCCTGGCAAGCCCTTGAAGAAATTAAGCTCTGCCAGTGCTTCACCCCACTGTTCTTTGTGCTCATGGCTACTGACTGCCCCATCTGTGCATAGCCCCATTCACGTAGCTTGGTTAAGACCTTCATCCACTTTGAAGTTACCAAGGATCTTGATTATTTTCTCAAAAGCTTGGGATTTCTTTGCAATATAAGTTCTTCAACTTTTGTACGTATTCTGACCAATCTCACGTGACACAGAATCTGAGCCATGTTGGTTATGTCTATGGATTCATCCAGCTACTATGCCAGATATTGATTCTTAACTTGTTCTGTCACCTGGATATTTTCTGCAGAATCTTCAGTAGATCAATGGATGGTGACATTTGATACAGGAATGGCTTTCATTGCCATTGCTGCTTGTTTCTCAATCATAATTCTATTCCTGTCTATTACTGTTGGAAGTGGAAGGGTCTTGCCAATGGTTTGTGCTTGTCTGTATTTTACAACTTGCATGACCAGCACATAAGATGCTTTCAAAGTCTTTTTAAGGAATAGTTGCTTTGTTAGGCATTTTTTTAAAGCTTTCATTACTCTTGCTCCCAAAGGAAAATATTACAACTCCTATTTACAAATTCTGGGGGGTTTGTTTCTAAATATTTCTGTAGTTTCCTTGTTCTCATAATTTTATTTATTAACATGTAAACATATGACACAGTGGCTGTAGGCTTTTGGAAGTAATATTAAGGCATAAAAATACTAATAAGTTTTAACTATCATCGTATTGTCTACTTTTCTGTTTAGCTTCAGTAAAATAATCTTCAACTAAAGTAGTGGCCTTTGTGGATCTGTCAAGAATAAATCATGTCAAACCAATCTAATTTCATTCTTTGACAGAGTGACTGGTCTATTGGAAGCTGTAGATGTGATCTTGATTTTTAGTAAGGCTTTTGACACAGTCCCACATTTTCATAAGCAAACTAGGGAACATGGCCTTGATGAAGTTACTATAAAGTGGTTCAAAACCGATTGAAAGATTATTTCAGAGTAATTATCAATGGTTCACTGTCAAATGTGGTAGGGGAGAGCACATGTATGTAGTGAGATCCTGAAAGGAGGTGTCATGAGTCAATAGTTTCATTAGTGACCTGATAACAAAGTGGAGAGCATGTTTATAAAATTGTGGATGACATCACTTTGGGAGGTGTTCCTAGCATTTAGGAGGTCAGGATTAGAATTCATAGTGACCATGACAAACTGGGGGATTGGTCTGACATCAGCAAGATGTAATTCAAGAAAGACAAATCCAAGCTTCTTCACTTAGGAAGGAAAAAAATCAAGTGCAGAGCTACAAAATGAAAAGTGACTGGCTAGGCAGTAGCATTGTAGAAAAGGATCATTTTTGGGTGGGATTAAAAATTGAATGTGAAAAGGTAATATTCTGTGGTGCATTAACAGGAGTATTGTATTAAAATCCGAGATGTATTTTCCCACTCTCTTTGGTACTGGTGAGACCTCAGGTGGGGAACAGTATGTTCTTTTTTGTGCACTGCATTTTTTATGGAAGATGGAGACCAAAAGGAGAGGGTCCAGAGGAGAGCAACACAACTGATAAAATGGTTAGAAAATCTGACCTGTGTGGAAAGACTAAATGAACTGGGTATGCTTAGTTTTGGGAAAAGAAGATAGAGGGTGAACCTGATAAGCCTTCAAATATGTTGCTATAAAGAGGACAGTAACTAATTGTTTTCTATGTCCACTGAAAGTAGTACAAGAAATAAGTGGTTTAATCTTTAGCAAGGGAAATGTAGGTTAGTTATTAGTTTAAAAACTAGGGTAGTTAAACCCTAAAACTTGTTTCCAAGGAAGTTGTGGAATCCCTTTCTTGGAGATTTTTAAGGACAAGGTAGACAAACAACTGTCTCAGATATACTTGGTCCTGGATCATTGGAGGGGGCTGGCCTAAATTACCTTTTGGAGTTCCTTCCAGCCTTACATTTGTATGATTCTATAAATCTATGGTTTTCAGCTGAATGTTTGCTACATGTTGTTTAGAACTTGATAATTATTCCGTTATAATGCTGACATACATCTGTGTTTCCATCAGCCCCCTTTCCCTATCTCTAGTGCTGGTGCTGCTTGCCACTGGCAAAGAGAGCCTCTCTTGCCCTCTGCTCCTTCAGTACTGCCTGAGAAATGATCCCTCCAGTGAGAAGTTTCTTGGTTGAAGATCTCCTGCAGGAGAGGAGGGTACAGAGACATTTCTTGCCCGTGCAGCAGCAGCATAACTATGCAAAGCCATAGATAAGATACAGGTGATTTTTAAAAGTAATTTAATAGTCAGGGGTGGGGAAACCCCCAAACCAAAATTCATTAAATTTTGTTCCCAAATACGTGACTCTTCCAGGGAGCCAAAACTCAGGTTTGTGAAGCAATGCTTTAAATTACCATAATTGAGATGTTACCTTTGGTTCAATTTGTCCGTTCCTTAACTGCAAACAGAGTTCTGCCCTTTAGATCATGAAAGGAGTGTGTGTGTGGGGGGGGAAGTCTGGGTACTAGGGAAACTAGTGGAATTGAAAGGGCAATACAAGGAAAATTAGGATCTGGAATTCTTCACCATTGGTCGAGGTTAGAGATACTGTGATTAAAAATACTTCAGCCCTTTCTACTCTATAGCTTCTATCATTGATATTAATGGAGAATTATGAGTCTCAATTTCCTAATATAGATGTAATCAGAGAACCCAAAATAATTCCTCATTCTTGGGAAGAAGGCCCCATGTTAAGTGTCACTGGTCTGAGGAGGGAAATCTTAATATTTTGGGTGGGTGGGAAGAGTGATACTGGAACAAAAAGGATTTACAGCATTATCCATTTTTACAGCCTGAAATATTCCATAGGCATAATATTCCTTTAATCATGAAGTGACAGCAATAAAAACTGATTTCTTATGAGTTCCAAAATAAGAAAAGACGATTGTCTCTCCAACAGTTAAATGAATGGCAGTTTTTTTATAGCCTTATACAAATGTATAAATGTGAAACTTTATCCAAAGTAAACACCTTGAGGATCAAGAAACATGCCTAAAGTTTAATATTTATAACTCTAGTTTTGAAGTAAAACCATTTAAAGTTGTCTGGTTTTGATGTGAACACCTCAATCAGCTTAACTATAAAAGTGCTTCCATCTTCTGATAATATAACTTATAATTTTCAGAGAAACTTTATCTTGCAGGAATACTAGTGACTTGAATATACAGTCAACAGATACTTACATTTTAGCAATGTAATTATTTTATGCTGCTCATTTAATAGGCTAGCATTATTTAGACTATAAAATTGCATTACTATATCTTTTTTGCAGAATTGGAAATTAAACAAACAATAGTGTAGTCTTAGCTAAGAATGAGGAGTTCTGTGGCACCTTCGGGTGTGCCTAGACTATACCTCTCTGTCGACAGAGAGATGTAGATTAGGCACATCAAAATTGCTAATGAAGCAGGGATTTAAATATCCCGTGCCTCATTAGCGTAAACATGGCCGCCACTTTTTTCGAAACGGAGCTTTTTCGGAAAAAATGGTAGATGTGGATCTGTCAAAAATAAACCCTTTTGCGACAGATCCTGTAAACCTCATTTTTTGAGGAATATAGAATCTGTTGAAAAAGGGTTTATTTTCACAGATCCGCATCTAGACTGCCGTTTTTCGAAAAAGCTCTGTTTTGGAAAAAAGTGGTGGCAATGTTTATGCTAATGAGGTGCGGGATATTTAAATCCCTGCTTCATTAGCAATTTCGATGTGCTTGATTTACATCCCTCTATCGACAGAGGGATGCAGTCTAGAGGTAGCCTTAGAGATTAACAAGATCTCTGATTTTAGATATCTAACACTTTTTACCCTACCACAGTGGGTACTGAACAATTAGCATTTGAGTAAGACAGAAAATGATTAGAAACATATTAAAGATAAAATGCAACAGTCTAATGGAGAAACCAGTTACCAGAACTTTTTGACTTAAGATTAATTGGTGTGTAAAGATACTTAGAAGTCTGTAGCACATTTAATTCCATAATATGTTTTAATTCTAAAATGCTGATAAAGTAAGTTTTGTTTTAATATATTGACTTATAAACATAAGGCTGCTGATATCTGTTGTACAAAATGGCTAAGCACTAGGAATTTAAGAGGGTGGGTTTTCTCCTTTCTCCTGCTGCCCACTGTCACCATATAGTAACTTGTACAAACTATTATAAAAATAAATGCACACTGCAGTTCTGTATTTGTAACTTTTTTCTGTTTTTAACTAGACTGTAAAAATGGGACATCGTTCATCAGACACTGAAGAAGAAAACAGAAGCAGAAGAAAAAAGAAACACCGTAGACGTTCATCTTCAAGTAGCTCTTCAGATAGTAGAACATACAGCCGTAAGAAATCAGGAAGGAAGTCAAGGTCAAGATCACGGTCTCAAGAGCACCAGTCCCGTTCACATTCTTATGAAAAAAGGTGAATTTATAATGCTTTACTGAGCCTCACTTTTGTGTCTAGGTTTGACTCCTTCATTTATGCAGCAAAACTAAGAATATTTGACAACTGTGCATGTTCTGGGTAATTGTCATACAAAATCTGTCATACACCTGTTTAGGGCTTTCCTAGCATGATACTGTTGTTTTTCCACATAGTTACAAATATTACTGGTGTGAATGTAAGTTTAAAAATAATTTTTTTTGTTTAAACAAACAAGCATCTTCCAACAGACCCCATGAAAATTTTAAACTCTGAATTTGGATTTTTTCTTGACAGGCCTAATAGTTTATGTACTGACTTCATCATAAGTAATTTCACTCAGCCAGTCATTCACAACTATGTGCCTTTGTGTTGTGGCTTAAAACAAAATGAAGCTAACCAGCCAAGAGTGTGATTGAATAAAGTTGACTTTTTAAATGACAAGGTTTGATATGAGTTTTACAATTAATAGTTACACTAATTTAAAAGTGTATTTTTCTACTATATTTGTTACCCTTTTGTGATGTGGGGGAAACATACAATAGTTTAGTAGTCCTCAAAAAAGAGAGAATTCATGCCAATACCTCTGTTAGCTTCTGCTTGATTGAAAACCTATCAGACTACTCCAAGCAGTACCTAATTATTTCATAAATCCTGGATGCTTCTTACCCTGGCTTCAGATGGCCGGGGAACCAAGACTCTGCTAGTTACACTGATGAAGCCCCATTTTAGTTGATGAAGGTGAGACCAATCTAAGAATACTCAACTTGTACTGCCACATTTGACATTACTGATCAGAAGTAGCTGCTGAACCACTTAACATTTTATGACATGAGTTAACAGAAGTGCACATATCTAATTTTATTCTTTTCTAATCAGTTGTAAGTCATGATGAGCAAGTCCCACTTTTCCCCATAAGCCTACACATGTGGAATCCTTTAGTCCTAGTTCTTTTTTCTGCTCCAGCTTAGAATCTACATAGAGCCTGTAGGGGACATAGTAATATGACATGGACTTTGCTGCCAAAAATATGCTGATGACATGCAGCTTTATGAATCTCTTTTGTCTAGTGCAGACGTGGATATCTCACAGATAAAACAGAGCTTGAGGGAGATTGGAGTCTGGATGAAGACCAGCTTACTAAAACTGAATCCAGAAAAGACCAAAGTGTTTGCTTTGAGGCTCTGGCTATCACTTTTGCCTCATGCTCTGTTTAGGGCATTTGCACCTGACAGTTAAAACAATATTACATGGAATACTCAGTAAGAGGAGTATGAAAGCTTGGGAAGAGGTAGTGAAGGCCAGATTTAGGCTAAATGAAAAATTACAGTCCAGGATGGTGGTGTGTTCTGAAATGCTACCAGTTCCATGTTCAGGGCCAGTTAGGCAGAACAACGGGGTCTCTGTGTGGGTTAGACAATAGGGTTGGGAGGAAAGATTTATGTTAAGAACTGAGGAACTTTTGGAAAAGGAGGAGTCTATACGGGAAGTATGGGCTCCTCCTAATCAAGACAGAACCAGGTTGCTGGCATATACAATTTAAAAGGTTGTAGAGGAATTTTTAAATTAAGGGCTTGGGAAAGCTGATCATTTCATGGTAGGATATTCAGATTCAGACAACAATTAGAGGAGAATTTATTAAAGGAGATATTTTGTATGTTAGTAAAGAGCAGAGGATAGAAGTTGATAGTCATGCCAGACACACCTTCACCATAGCATTCTCCAAAGTACCAGGATGAAATGAATTTAAATATGTTCAAAAGCAACAGCTCTTTGAATAGGACTAACTCTGATTTAAAGCTCTACCTGTCTTTGCTGTATTTTTTTAATTATGTAATAATAAATGATTATCCTGATTAGTGTTCTATAAATACATAGAAATATGATAGTGAGACTGTACTGATTCATTCGCCAATGGATCTGTTGTTCGTAATTGATGAAAATCAGTTGTCTTGTTGATTATTTTTTTTCAGCTGCATTTGATATTATTGACCATGAAATTTAGGTGAAACATCTGTGAACCCTGGGAAAGATATATGTAATCATTCCAGGATGTGTCTGTTCTTCTGTTTCAGAACACAGAATTTGGTATTGGCGTATCAGGCCATAAGACCTTGTAGATTACCAAGACTCTCTTCTTTTCCTTGCTTGTTTTAAGTGTATGTGAGGTCAGAGAGAGAGAGAGGTTGAAGTAATATAGGTTGTGATGTCTCCAGTAGGAAGAGAACACATGGAGCTCTCTGTCTATATTCCAGCTGTTGTAGTTGATTTGTTGACACAGTGTCTTGCTAGGTTTGGGGGTTGGATGAAGATCAGCTGACTGTAGCTCAATCAATCAGAAAAGATTGTGGTTATGTGCTAAGTTTCACCTAAGTGGAGCAGCAGCGTGGCAGCGCTGCTTCCCTTTAAGTCCTGCTCAGGGATTCAGGGATGCAGCAGGCAGATCTTTTCCCAAACCCTGAAGCTACCACAGATGGTTGGGAGGAGCCCCTTCTCTGCTGGCTCCAATACAGAACTGCCAGGAGGGTATTCTTTCCTACCCAACCCAAACCCTGCCTCATCTTGAGCCCCTCCCCCAGCCCTGAGTGCCCTCCTGTACTCCAAAACCCTTGTCCTCAGCCTTACCTCAAAGCACAGCCCCTAGGCCAGAGCCTGTACCTGAGTGTCAGTGGCTTTATCAGCACAGGGGCGTCTTCTATGACTGCACCCCATCACATGGATGACTTAGGAGAAATGATCAGAAGAAATAGAGGAGATGTTGGTTCTTTTTATGGAGATAATCTGTCCTTCTTTACATAGCTTTTGGCTTCATTTGTTTCCTCATTTGGAGGGATGTGATTCTGTCAGTGTTACAGGTTGTCAGAGAACCTGTGAATTTTGCCATTTATTTTAGTTCCATTGTACAGAACCATTTATATGGGCCCTGCTGGTATTCATTAAAAGTTTTAGTTCACTTTGACATAAACTTCTTTGTAATGGGACTACATCAACATGAGCTAACAAATGGTTAATGTTTGGCAGCTGATCAAAGCAAACTAACAAACTGTTAATGAGTGACAGTAACATCTCAGAGGAGTAGCCATGTTAGTCTGTAACTTTAAAAATGAGTAGTCCTGTGGCACCTTAGAGACTAACAAAAATAAATATCATGAGCCACTCCAACTCATCTGATAACATGGGTTTTACCCATGAAAACTTGTGATCCTATATATTTTTTTAGTTTCTGACATAGAAATGTTAAAATGTGTGTAATTTATTAAAATTTCAGCAGTTATACATGGGGTGGGAGTTAGCTTCTTTAAGCCAGCTCTGTGTGGGTACCGGCTCCTGCCTTCCACCCCACACTGCTGCCTCTGTATAAGAGGCAGCATTGTGGGGCAGCATGTGACTCCCCAGGAGCAGGACAAGAGCCTACGTGTAACCATGAACGTTAACTGATAAAACCCAGGCTTATCAGTTAACTGTTTACAGGGTTAAACTTTCACATCCCAACTATTTGATTTTTTTAGTAAGGTCTAGGTGAGCAATTGATTACTTTGGTTTGATCAGTTATCTTTTTCTTCCCAACCCATTATCCCCTGCCTTCTGCTATGTATCCTCCCCTACTATTAATTACCTCCTCCACACTACCAGTTAACTTCCACAGTCTGCCCCCATCTTCTCCCTCACTCATAACTCCCCTTCTGCATTGCCACAGCATTTTCTTCTTGCTGTTATCCCTTACGCCAGTGGTCTCCAACCATTTTACACCCAAGATCACTTTTTAAATGAGAGAGCAAGCCAAGATCTACTGCTCCATCCTTCCCTCAAGACCCCCACCCCTTCCTTGAAGCCCCGCCCTCTCTATTCTCCTCCTCTCCATCACTTGCTATCCCCAGCCCTTATACACTCTACACTGCTGCTTTTTTTTTTATTATTTTTCTGTAGGAAGAGGTTTTTCCAACATTTGCCTGTCTAGACTGGACCAAATGTCAGAAAAACCCCTTCTTTTGGAAGCCCCCTTATTCCTCGTCGAACAAGGAATACAGGGGTTACCGAAAGAGCATGTTTGTTCTTCCAGTAAAAGAAGCAGAAGAACAAACATGTCCCTGGACGCGGAAGAGTTTGTCTGGGATATCTCTGGAATCCTGGAAAAACGTCTGCAGTCTAGCCGTACCTTCACTGGGTTGAGACAGGATGTGTGGGCTCTGGGGTGGCAATGAGGGATTTGGGTGTGGAAAGGGGTGAGTGGTGTAAGCTCTGGGAGGACATTTGGATGCAGGAAGAGGTGGAGAAGGGGACACTGGCTCGGGGAGGGGTCTCCAGGCTGGGGAGTGTTGGGGTCAGATGGAGGGTTGGGGTACTAAGTAAGCCACAGGCTTGTGGATGTCAGGGTGCAGGAATTTGGGTTGGGGTATGTCAGGGGCTCAGGGCAGGGGGTTCCAGTGTATGATAGGCTCAGATCTAGGATCTGGGGGGGACAGATGGTGCAGGAGTGTTATGATGCTGCAGCCAGATGGGGGCTTGTTGGCCAGGCTTCATTTTTAAATAAAATACTATGTCAAACACACAAAGTTTCTGCATTGTCTTTATTTATGAGAAGGGCAGGGAACCCGTTTTGAATCAGGGTCACTGACCCACAGAAAAGTCAGTTGGGTCCACACAAGTGAGATGCAATAACTCCTCCAAAACCCCCCCCCCCCCAAGCCTGACTAAAGTTGCCCCAACTGTGCTGGTGGGAGCAGGGGACATGGTACTGGGGAAGGGTGCTAGTGGGGACAGGGTGCCAGTGGGGAACAGGGGAGAGGAGATGGGGTGCCAGGGGACAGGGTTCTGCATCAGGGGACAGGGTGTTGCTGGGGGCAGGGAGTCCCCCACACCCGCCTCCTGCCAGGACTCTTCCGGGGACAACTCCCCCTCCCCCCTGCAGAGGAGGGAAAGCCCTGGCGTGCCACAGACCTGGGGGAGGGGAGCAGCCAGCGCACTTCCGGAACCCCTGGAAGTGGTGTGCAGCTGCTGGACTTCCGTCCGCTCCGCAGGAAGCTGGCACTACCTCCATTGTCGCTGGAGGTAGGTAGTGGGGCTTCTTGGGGGGTGGGGGGAAATCAGAGTGGGGGGAAATCTCGCGATCGACGGGTTGGTGACACGGCCTTATGTCATGCCTACTTTTTGCCCCTGCCTTTAAGCAGCCTCTCTCTAGCCTATTGTATCTACCCAATGCCCCATAGCTCCCTTGCTCCATTCTTCCCTCCTTCCCTGTGTCAAACACACTCTCTGTCCCCTCCTTCCATTGTAACTCACCGCCCATACTCTGCTCCCTTCTGCAGTTTTCTTAGAGAGCAGGGCTGGATCTTTGGCTCTCGCGTGCCATTCTCTGCCTTCCTCCCTCCTTGTAGATTGCCTGGTTCTTGACCTGTCACAGCTCTTCCCTCCTCCCTCTTCCCCTTGGTTGCCCAATCTCTCTCCCCAGCCCATCACGAAAAGGAGGAATGGTCTGGTTGGGATCTGGCACTGGTATTTGCACTAATTTCCACCAACCAAGTGGCCTTGGCACCAGGGCAGCACCTTTTTGCTTCCTACTGAGATGAAGAGGCTTCTCCAGAGTAGAGCGTGGAATCCATCAGTGAAATGTTGAGCCCGGGCAACTGCTCCTAGCAAGGGGGTAGGACGAGATGGGTCATCTCTTGATTGCAGGGGTGGGAGTTGAGGACTGGGGAACCTACAAGGGAGAAAGGAGGCAGATAACAGGGGATTTGGGGTGTGAGTGGAGTAGACCCAGCCCTGTTCCATTTAAGAGTCTGCACAGTGAAGAAGGGTCTGTGGGCTCGGGGGAGAATTAAAGTGGTAGGGGGAACAGATAGAAGGGAGGCCACAGGCAAGCGCTGTCATGTCCCACCATAATTTAAGTGCTGACAAACAGTTTGCTGTCTTTGATCAAATCCCATTTTTAAGAGGATGACATTTAAGAGGATGTGGCAGCTGTGTCCACAGGGTTAAAGTGACCATAACATAAAATTATCTATTTTTTATCGCAACTGTGTTGTAAATTATGCATAATTTTACTGTGACAAAATCGAATCTCTGATCACTTGTTTCTCTATTTTTAGGTAATAGGTGTTAAGAGGGTGTGGATTTTTATATATAACCACACTTAAACAGGAAGTAACCTTTCTTCCTCTAGTAATCCATGTCCACAGTGATGCATGTCTGTCACCTAGAGACTGGATTGTAGCAGCATTTCTTTGTGGGCTACATACTACTTGTATATCAATTAGTGGAGAATATGGTTGCTCAATTGAGGGGCATAAGTCACCTGGTGTGTCAGAGGGTCATCTGAATGAAGGATTCTTTACTCTGAAATTTGTTTGCATTATAAAGTCTCAAAAGCAAAGCTCACCCTTTCTTCCAGGATTTAAATTAGGATGGATATGTATTTTAGTGTGGGTGATAAGAGTTTTATGTTTTGAAATGAGGGGATTTGCAAGGGTCCATGTTTTGGGGGTAATTTCTATTTAATATTGCTGTTCTAAGAGTGTTCCCACGTGCTGAATGTGTACCCAGCACATTGGAAGGATGCATTTTTATTAACTGAAATAAATAATTTAATTCCATCCTTCTTATACCATTCACTTCATTGAGGAGGAATCTTCAAGTTCTAATAGTGATAACTGAAATTATAATAGTATAGGGCAATTTAAAATATTAGGAAATGTAAATTCTGAAAGCATACATAAATGCAAAATAAAGGTAACCCATTACGAAAGTTCAGATAACAAATATATTAAATTATGCATATGACAAGAAATTGATAGAACATACTGCATAAAGATAGTGTGGCTGAAAAACTGCAGTGTGGCTGTGGAAAGCATAACTTCATATTTCCTGAATTTTATATTTATTATTGCAACCTTATGCTCAATTCTACACTATATTCCATGCAGTTGATCCTTACACCTCCATAGATTCTGCTATAGAATGTAGTCCTAAATGTGTCTTCAACTTTGTTTTGTGTTTAGAAGCCACAAAGAGGAGGTGTGATCCTGTACATTTGGCTCTGGACTATATTCACTTCCTTGCTTTACCATTGACTTGTTGCTGTCTGTGCCTCCGTTTCTCCTCCCACCATTTTGTTTATCTTGCCTAGTTAGGGCTTGTCTTCACTATTAGGGAGATGGATGCTGTGCAGCTGAGGCACCGAATGTCGATTTATTGGGTCTAGTGAAGACCTGCTAAATCAGTGTTTCCCAATTTTATTTGGCCATGGAACCCTTTTCAGCTTTTCAGAATTTAAAGGAACCCCTTGGTTTGTCAAGCAAAACAAAAAAAAAAAAAAAAAAGGGGGGGGGGGGAACCCACCAATGCATGAAAATCACATTCCTTCCCCAAGACCCCACCCCTTTGAGGCCCCATCCTCTCTGTTCCCCTCCTCTCCATCACTTGCTATCCCCAGCCCTTATACACTCTCACTGGGTTGAGAGAGGAGGTGGGAATGAAGGATTTGGGTATGGGAAGGGGTGAGAAGTGCAAGGTCTGGGAGGGAATTTGCATGCAGGAGAAGGGGATGCTGGCTCGCAGAGGGGGCTCCAGGCTGGGGAGTGTTGGGCTCAGGTGGAAGGTTGGGGTGCCGAGGAAGTCACAGGCTTGTGGATGTGAGGGTGCAGGAGTTTGGGTTGGATATGTGAGGGGCTCAGGGCAAGGATGCTGGGAGTATGATGGGCTCAGGACACAGATTTGTGATGTGTGGATGGTGCAGGAGTGTTGTGGCAGAAGACTGAGGATGTGGGGATGCAGGAGTTTGGAGATGTAAGAGGCTCAGGACAGGGGGTTCCAGTGTATAATAGGCTCAGATTTGGGGTCAGGTGTTGCAGGAGTATTATGATGCTGCAGTGAGATGGGGATTTGGCCCCAATTGGGGGCATGTTGGCCAGGCTTCATTTTTAAATAAAATATTATGTCAAACTCAAAAGGTTTTAGCATTGTCTTTATTTATGAGAGGGATGAGGAACCTGTTTTGAGTCAAGGGTCACTGACCCACAGAAAAGTCAGTTGGGGCCACACAAGTGAGATGCAAAAAAACCCCCAGGCCTGACTAATGTGATCCCAACTGTGCTGGTGCGGGCAGGGGACAGGGTGCTAGTGGATGCTGGGGCCGGGGAGAGGGTGCTGCTGGGTGGCAGGATGCTGGCACAGGTGGCGAGGTGCTGGGGTGGGATGCTGTGGTCAGGGACATGGTCCTGCTAGGCACTCGGGTGGGTGGCAGGGTGTTGGGACAAGGAACAGGGTGCTGCTGGGTGCTAGGATGGGTGGCTGGGGCCAGGGCCAGGGCCAGTGTGCTGCTGGGTGGCAGGGTGCTGGGGCCAGGGACAGGGTGGTACTGGGTGCTGCGGTGGGTGGCAGGGTGCTAGGACAAGGAACAGGGTGCTAAGATGGGTGGCAGGGTGCTGGGGTCAGGGACAAGGTGCTGCTGGGTGCTGGGATAAGGAACAGGGTGGTGCTGGGTGCTGCGGTGGGTGGCAGGGGCCAGGGACAGGGTGGTGCTGGGTGCTGCGGTGGGTGGCAGGGTGCTGGGGTGAGTGGCAGGGTCCTGAGGTGGGCAGCAGAGTGCTGGGGCCAGGGACAGGGTGCTGCTAGGTTCTGGGGACAGTGCTTGTGGGGGCAAGGGACAGGGTACTCGTGGGTTGTCTGGGCAAGGGACAGGGGCAGCTGGGACCAGTATCTGGCAATCCTGCAGTACCTCTGGGTTACGGGAAGTGTGTGACTGCACTTCCCCTCCCCAAACAGCTGGCATGTGTGCTGCCTGAGCAGCAGGGGCTCTTACACTCCAGCAACTCACTTCCTCCTGCGGGGGAGGGCATGGTGAGTTCCAGGGCAGAGTGCGCTGCCTGCACAGCCAGAGCTGCGCAGACCTGGGTCTCCTGATCTCCCCCTGGCTCCCTTGCCGCCCCCCCCCCCCCACCGTGCAGAAAGGTGGCGGAACTAAGTGCTGGGTGCCACAGCTCCAGCTGTTCAGGCAGCGCGTGCTGACTCCTTTGGGGAGGGGAAGTGCTTCCTTCCCCGCTGTGGGTCACGTGGGGTCACCCCTGTCCGGCACCCCCCTAGTGTACCGGCTGGGAGCAACTGTTCCCTCTGCCCCCGCCTCACTATGCCTCTGCGTCACCAGGAGGAATGGGAAACAAGTGTGCCTCTTCTTTAACAAGCTGGCTAGCCAGCTCCCTCTCTTTCAGAGGGGGCGGGGGAGTGCCGGCTCTTCGCGGAACCCCTACTTTCGCTTTGTGGAACCCCAGGGTTCTATGGAGCACCAATTGGGAAACACTGCGCTAAATCAATGGCAGAATGCTCTCCATTCACATTTCAGTTCCCTGAAAATAATAAGGTAAGTTGATGGGAGATGCTCTCCTGTCAATGCAGCACAGTGAAAACACCACAGGAGGTTGACCCAAGCTATGCTGACTCCAGTTATGTTGCTCACTTAGCTGAGCTAGCATAACTTAGGTTGACCAACAAAAAAAACCCTGTCACTGACATGGCACCTGACTGAGAAGGAAAAAGACACTTCTCACTTTCTCCTCACACACCAGAGCCTGGGGGGGCACAGCCTAATAGATTTTGTGTGCTCCAGCCCTGTGGTGGGGCAGCAAGAGGGCTGGAGTGCCAGCAGTGGCTCTCCAATTTGGGGAGTGGGAGCCGTGAGCCTCGGGCACCAGATCCAGTCAAGCGTAGCCCCTGGGCCTGAGGTTCCCCAGCCCTGCATTAGAGTATAAGGTCTGTGGCACAAGAACTGTCTCTTAATATTTATACATACCACATCTAGCACAATGGGACCTCATTTCAGTTGAGGCTTCTAGATGCAGTTGTAATAAAAATGAATATTAGATTATCTTGTTTAAATTCACATTGATAGGAGTTTGATAAAAGCAGAAATGTGTTAATAACAAATTGTTATTTCAGACGCAGACATCGATCTAGCAGTAGCTCTTCATATGGATCCAAAAGAAAACGCAGTCGTAGTCGATCGAGGGGCCAAGGAAAATCCTATAGGTCTCAAAGATCAAGATCAAAGAGTAGAACAAGAAGGTATGACTGTTTAATTATTTTAAATGAATCTATGATAACATAGCATTTCTTCATAAAGATATGGGGGAAATTGATTAAACTGAAAACATGACTATTGAATTATTACCTTTTCCTGGGGGTATGGAAGGCAGAGGAAAACAAACAATCTGCAATAAATAATTTAAAATATTCTAAAAGCAAATTAATATTTTAGATTTCAAATAGAAGATCTCGTGATTTCTGAAGCTGGACCTTGGGGATGGGGTGCTATGGGCGGGGGGAGAAGGGTAGGGTGCTGGTGGGAAGGTGTCGGATTTGGGGGCAGGAGGCAGGTATCGGGGAGCTCCCCCCTCCAGGCCTGCTGGGAGTCCTGGGTTGGATTGTGCAATCATGCTGGCTGGGGATGGCCTAAAGACCAGGAATTTGAAACCCCCTGATCTATGATGATTTAGCTATAATATGTCAGAGAAATAGTTCTAAGAAGTTGTTAAATCAGTGCTGGAATCTAGAAACTAGCTATCTGCTTTTTAAAAAATAGCCAAATAGGCATTTATTTAAGCTGTAGACATAAGATCAAGTTCTTTAAGTTAACATAGTTTTAGTTTTTCTTTAAAAGTAAAAGGAAATTAAAATGATAATTTAATCATTTTGTCTTAACTTCTTTTCAAAAGTCAATTCTTGTCAAACTAAACGCCTAAAAAGTCTTAGCATATGGATAGCATGTAAAATGCAATATAAAACTTTTATAAACTAAACGTTTAAGAAAAAAGGAAGGAACATTTTAAAATCAATGTTAGTGAAGATCAAGATTGCTTTCTGGAAAACTTCAAATAAAAGGGGACATCCTTTTGGTCTGAGTGCTTTATTTACAAAAGAGCTCTCTGCAGTGTTCTAAATAGAGCTCTGTATTTACTAATGGACAGTTTTCTTTCACTCTGCTGGTTGTGTATGACTAGTTCACTTCAGAGCTGGTTGGACACCACGGGTTTATAGATTATAGAAATTACTGATGTTTTGTGTTCAGATGTGTATAGAGCCAATATTTGTAGACATTCATGGTGCAGAAATCTATAGGGTTTTTTTGGTAAATGTTATTGATTGTGACAAATAGGTGTTCTCAGTAATAAAAAGCAGAGTCATTATTACAAAATTGACTGTTCTAAAAGTACATCCAAGAGTTACTTCTGGAAATAGAAGGTTTCAAAGAGTTTTATAATATATTTTAATTTTATTTTTTAAAAACAATTTCTTATTCTTACTTAAATGTGCATCCTTTGAAAAACGTTTCAGTGGTGATCAACATAATTATTTTAATTATTTTCTGTCAAATTTACTGGCCTAAATTAAGGATGCTAAATAACGATTAATTTATTAGTTTAGTAGTCGGTGGCTCTTGTGCATTTCAAAATTGGAACGCTGTGTGCAGTCCCGGAGCCAGTGGGAAGTCCTGCTGACCCCAGACTCCATGCAGGTGCTGCTGCTTTGGAATGCACAAGAGTCCTGCTGACTCCAGGCGGGTGCTGCTGCTTTGAAATGCACAAGAGCAGGCTCTCTAGGCTCCATGCGGTGCTGTCGCTTTGAAATGCCACACGGAGCTGTGGTCAGCTGGGGACTCCCCAGATGAACCCGGGCTCCGTGCAGCATTTCCACGGAACCTGGGATCTCTGTGGAAATGCTTCAGGGAGCCTGGGGTCAGCTAGGGAGTCCCCAGCTGATCCCGGGCTCCATGTGACGCTGCTGCTTCGAAACGCTGTGGCGGTGTTTCAAAGGGGCAGCGCTGCACAGCTGATCCTGGGCTCGGTGTGGCTCTGCCACTTTGAAGTACCTCCTCTTCCCTTCCCCTTTGCTGCCTCTGTCTGATAAGAGGCAGCAAGCGTGTGTGCGGGAGAATCTACTAGTCCTGAACATCCTTAGCCTAAATCATGTTACTGAATGTTACTGTTACTGATAACTATCAGATAGGCAAAGCACCTGATTCTGAATTTTTGTATAAAGTATTTAAGTGAAGTTTTAGTTTTAAATGTACTTGATTAGGAGTTTTTTTTTTTCTAAATGTGGCTAAAGAAATGAGCAGTTCTTTCAACATTGTTGTTCATATGTGCATCAGAACAGTTGTCTGAATATTTGCTTCTTCAGAACATGTGTAATGGCATTTAGGTTATTTAATAGCTTTTAGTTCTCAAATGGACTTGGATAACAACCATACTATAAACACAATAGAGGTTATTGAACACACTGGAAATACTTGTGCCTAAATATTTGCTGAATGGGCTGTAAAGTTTACAAAAATTTCATTTAAAACAACTAAATGGCAAAATCAAAAGCTGTAAATGAAAATATATTACAGAACTGAGGTTTTTAATGGGTAAAATTGGGTAATTTTAAATATTCTAAGTAACACTAACAAATTAAATTACTTGAGCGTTTAATAGTTAGTCCCATGGTACAAAATGTTATTTATTAAATGTATGATGTTTATAACAGTCTAGAATTTTAAATAATTGTGGAAGTATTGCTGTAGTTCACCTTCAATTACTGGCATGTTTTAAGTAAATATATATGAGAATTTCCCTAAACTCAAAAGGAGTTTAGCACATTAAACACTTACAAATAAAGATCTATCATTTCCCATGAGGTCACAATGGCTGTTCCACTCTGATTTTCTAGTATGCACCGTGCTGTGATGTTACAGCTCCCATTAAGCCAAGGATTAGAGTCATTTCTGGGGAGGAGTTATGTCAATTACTTTTTTTTCTTGCAAGGCTTAAAAGTATGTGCTAAATAAAATAGCAAAAAGCATTCAGAATGTTGCAATATTTTGCAAGATGATTAAAAAACATAATTGACTGGACTCTGCTGTGATGGCACATTGTGTGCTGGGATCTCTGCAGCAGAAATGGACAGAAGGTAATATTTAGAATTGATTATATGGCATGCCTTTTTGTATCTATTTTATTTGGAGGTATTGAGCACTTAACTTTTAAAAAATAGTTACACATCAGCTTTAAAGCAGAATCCGCTGCCATTTCCATTATAAGCTTAATTTTGGGCAAGTGTTTTAACTTGGCTTTTTTGTTTTTTTCCTTGAAAAATGTGGTGTGTACTATATATAGGAATGTAACTGAATGATGCTTACTGGTATCTGGTTAACCATCGCCTGGCTGGGCTGGAGCAGCCCTCCATCCATACTTCGGGCGGGGGGCTGCTCCAGCCTGACTGGGCTCACTGCATTGCAGGCAAGGCGGCTGCTCCAGCTGTCTCCCACCTGTGGCAGTGGGTTGGTTAACTGATTAAACATATAGTTTAATTGGTTAACATTTTAAATGGGATTTTAGATCCCTAATATTATATATAATACAGTGTAGGATCATTCAGGGGATGGACTGTGATCACAGGTGGAGTGCTACTTACTGTTAATGGAGTTGTGCTCAGGTGGTAATGAGGAATGGCGTACTGTCACCTATTTTCCCAGCAGACAGAAAAGGAATGGCATTTTCCCCTGTGCGTACTGGCACCTGTTTTCTTGGCGTGACTTGGCTCGTGACAGAAGCCTGCTCGGGATGTGCACGTTTTTTTTTTTCCAGCTCCCAGTGTGGTGTTTTGGCTCTTAAAGGGGCCGCGACTATATTTCAGCCTCCAGCATGGACAACAAGTTTCCCTGTTCACCCCCCCCCCCCCAACAACTGGATGGCAGCTATAATGACGCAACATATTTCATATCCCAGTGCTACTTTCCTATCTCAAAATCTGTCTAGTGCACCTGAAGTCCAGTGGCTTAGGGATTTGTAATGCTGAGGTCATTGCTGAATAAGACTCCCCTGTAAGTATCTCATACCACTGTGATAATGACAGCTATCTCTAGAATTAACTTTTGATGGGGGTGCAGCTCACCACTCTGGCGCCTCCAGCTGGCTGTCATGGGAATTAGCTCTTCTTGCCAGTGAGACCTCTTCTAGTGGTACCTCTCTTCCATCACTTCTCATGTCTTGCTTACAACACTCCTGTTAATGCATCTCAGAATGATGTTTATCTTTTTACAGTTGTTACCTTGTTGAGTCATAAATAGCTTGTGATCCACTATGACTCCCCAGATCCTTTTCTGTAGCACTCTTTCTTGGGTGGTCATTTCACATTTTGTATGTGTGCCACTTATTGTTGCATTTGTCCTTACTTCAATTTCATGTTACTTACTTTAGACCAGTTCTCCAGTTTATTCCAATCATTTTTATAGAATCATAGATTCCGAGGGCTGGAAGAGACCTCAGGAAGTCATTTGAATTTTAATCCCATTTACCAAAGCTTTTACAACTTATCCTAACTTGGTATTGTCTGCAAACGTTATAAATGTTTTCTCTCTGACATTATTTAAATCATTAATGACATTATTGAGCAGAACTGAACCCAGAACTGATTTATTCAGACTCCATTCAATATACCCTTTCAGTCTGATTGTGAACAGCTGATAATGCTCTGTAAGAAAAGTTTTTCCAATCAGTTATGCACCCATCTTACAGGAATGCCATATAGATTATATTTCCCTAGTTTCTTTAAGACTATCATGTGAGACAGTATCAAAAACCGTACTAAATCAAGATATACCACATCTGCTGCTTCTCCTTATCCACAAAGCTTGTTACCCTGTTAAAGAAAGTAATTAGGTTGGTTTGCCATGATTTGTTCTTGACAAATCCATGCTGACTATTACTTATTACCTTATTATCTTCTAGGTTTTTGGAAATTGATTGCTTAATTATTTGCTCCATTATCTTCCCTGGTACAGAAGTTGGACTGACCAGTCTTTTATTCCCCGAGTTATCTTAGTTTCCCTTTTAGAATAGCACTATATTTGTCCTTATCCAGACCTCTGGAATCTCTCTCATCTTCTATGACATTGTGAATATAATTGCTAATGAATCAGATATCTTCTCAGTCAATTCCTTGAGTATTCTAGTATGTACTTCATTGGGCCCTGGTGATTTGCAGATATCTAACTTGTCTTCAAGTGATAGGCTCAGATTACTAGCGCAGAAATTGAAAAGATTTTGGAAAATTATTTAACTAAGAGATGGACAGGCCTTGAATTGGGTTGGTATGGTCCCATGTAGTGTACTATTACCTGAGTGTACTGACATCTTGCTTTACCTCCTTCCCCTAATGTCCGCTGTGAATGGCCACCACTCCTGAGCTACTGCAAGCAGCTGCTGCAGAACGTGAGACAGCGGTGGGGAGCTGGAGTACAATCTTTGAGTGTAGGAGAGAGCCATCAGGTGGTGCTGCTGCCCTTGTTGGCCAAAATTGAATACCGGAGTTCTTCTTCCATAACTTTCCCCTTCTCCCATTACTTTCTCCTCTCGTCTATGCTGCCAGCTCCTTAGGAGTTGAAGGAGAGGATTTGGCTCCAGGACTCCTCTTTGCAATTTTGCTTCCTTCCCCTGTTGTCTATCTTTTTCCTACTTTTCTCTTCTTTACCCTCACAATTTCTCAGATGTAAAAGGGGAGGGTGAGATGGGATGGAGAGGGGTCATGTTCAGGAAAAGAAAACATAGTGTGGTAGGAATAGGTCATCAGTCATATTGTGGATGGAGGTGCTTGTGTGGGCAGAGCCCAGACGAATATCACCACCTGTTCTTTTTTCAGTTTGATTCTGAAGTTGGAGGAAAGACAGTTGTTGCCGAGGAGCACTCAAGTCAGACAAGGACTGGAGATATGAGTGTTATAATTGTTTTTTATTTCCCAGTAAAGGATAGGACAAATTATAGTTGAAATTGAGGAAGAGCAGGTGGGGAGCAGAGTTAAATTCAAGAAAAGTAATGGAGTGTCAGACAAAGAATAAAATAAAAATGGAAGAGGACCTTGACACATTTAACATTAATGGAAAAATGAAGGATTGATCAAAGACAAATGGGGGATCCAGGCTATAAACGCTACAGGAAGGACAGATAAGTCCAAAAAGACTGTGTGGTTGAGATACAGTTGAGAGAGTTTGTCTGAGAACTCCTCCCAAATGGTAAGAGCTAAGACCACCAAATTTGGTACATAACTTCCTCTGATCATAACTTGAAGCAATGTAGGGGTTTGGTTACGCCAGGAAAATGGGATGTGCCTGGAATGGGATCACTTCTTGTAAAACCATACAGAAAAGAGACAATCACCAAGCAGGTGAAAGGGGCTGTCTTCCCATCCCCCAGGTGCTCTTTAGGGAGAGCAGGAGCAGCTGAAGCTCCCCCGTACTCCTGATTCAGACAGGGACAATCCTCCTTTGTCAGATACCGAGGGGAAAGTGCACTGTTTTCTGCATTGCTCACTTTGGCTGGGGAGTGCAGGTGGCAGACGAGATATGCAGTTTGCTTTCATGTGCTGACCGGGACAGGATGGAAAGTGCAAGTAGCCCTGGTGGGAATATTTTTTTGTGGGGGAGCTTTGTTCCCCCATGTACTCTCTGCCTCCCTACAAACTCCCCTGCCCAAAGCCCCTCCTTACAACCCCAACCCGGATTCCTGCACTCTTTTCCCTGAGCCCCTTCTTAAGGACCCAGACAACTCTAGGAAGATGTTCTAGTACTGTATATAAGAAAGAGCTTTGACTTTAATGAGGCAGGACTGAACATAACCATTGGGGGGTGAGGGAATGGCCAATAGAAAGAAGCGAAAGCTTCAAATTACTTAACTACCGAAGTGCTAATTTGTCCTTTTAGTAGCAGCCATTGCAGACATTAAATCAATTTTACTCACTCCATATTGTGAAGTAGGATCTGTTACATTTTTTGGGAAGTAGACTGGCACTTAAAAATTAAAAGTGGCCGTGGACTCAAACTATTGCTGAAAGTACAGTTGGGCTTCTGGAAAATAGGAGAGAAGAGGATGTTCCAGAAAACTTTTTAGAAATGAAACAAAATAAAAAACTTTAAAGTTAGACAAGAAATATTCAAAATATTCTTAACAGGAGTACTCATTTTCCCTGTCACACAGTTAGTCCGTGGAACTGTAACATGGTGTGACTCACCGCTGCAGCGCCTCCTGCTGGTCACTTGAGAATTAGCTCAGTTCAGCCCTGGAGCGCCCTCTTCTGGCTCATGTCTTGCCTGCTGTTCCCTGTTTATATGTTCAGGGGTCTGCCACTTTACATTAGGACCCATGTCCCTCCCAGACGGCAGTGTCCTGCTCTCTGGGTACTGCCCTGCTGTAGTGCTCCCACACTCTGGGGTCCTCCCTCCCAGAAAACCCCGATTCCCCTATGCCCACCTTGCCTCAGTGACCCTACTGCCAGTCATCTAGCCCCTGCCTTGGTCAAACTGCCGTCTGAAATAACCACTCATCATTGGCAAGGCGGTGTAGACCTATTGTGTTCTGCTGCCTGCCTGCAACCGTAATACTCTCAGGTCTTGAGAGCAAGTTCTTGGCCTGGGAGTTTGCTTGCCTTTCCCCAGCTCTGCTCTGTGTCAGGAATCCTTATAGCATTCCTGGCAGCTAGGTTCCTCCTGCTCTACAGCTGGAGCAAGAATGAGTGAGTCTTTCCTCCCCTCCAGAAGCCTTTATATATACTGCCCTCATCTGGGCCCTAATTGGCTAGTATCTTCCACAGCTGCTCACTCTACAGCTCCAGCCCTCTCCCCCAGCTGGATTTAATCCTTGTAGGGCCAGTGCTGGGCAGATGCCCCATCACAGGAACTCATTGCCACAAGACATAACAGAGGATAATAGTACTGAATATTCAAATAATAATACAATGCCAGAATGTGTATTACCTTCTGGTGCACTTTTTCAGTGGCTGAAGGCATGAAGTTGAAAATGTAGTCAAAGCATATGTAGAATAGTTACTAATATATTCTCTAGCTTATAGGTATGTTTCTCACCGAGTGTTAAAACTGAGCAAAACCAGGACTAATGATCCCCTAAAATAAGTGTTCTGTATCCATTTTACTCACAATCTCTGTCTGCTGGTTCAAGTACTGATATCAAAGATTTTGACCTGGGTTTTCTCTGTGGTAGACATGGCTTTTCAAACTGTTCAAAAATAAATGTAATATTTGATCAGTAAGTTGGAGGATCTTTCATCTTTTCATTAATATAATATTCTAAACCCCTTCAGATATTTCAAGTTTTGATTAAAAACTTTCAATTAAAAGCCAACAAAATGAACAAATGTAGCACAGATATATTAGAACATTTAAGTTCATGCTATCATTAAAATATTACTTTTGACATACTGCTTATAAAATATGGTGTATTGAAACACATAAGGGCTGCGATATATTTAGTCACTGAACAGATATAGCTTGCAATGTAGCAAGGAAAAGCACAAGCTTCCCTAGACCACTGTCTCATTCTTCTGCCAATGTGCCTCAACTTTGATTTGGAGCAATCTCCTTTAAGGATGAGCAGCTGTAGTGACACAAAACTCACTTCATATTGGAGACTGAAGAGGTGTTAGCTATATTACAATTCCTACTTACCTGTCCAGGATTTGAACAGTGATATAGAGTCTGTAAACTGTAATTTCACTGGCTCATTATCAGTCTTTTCTCTTTTCCCTTCAGGAACATTAGACTACTTTGTGCTTTCAAATTAATGAGCATGTCAGTGAAAGCATGGCCTGTCTAACATTTTTTTGTAATTTTTCTAACAGGAGTTTTGTAAGGGTTAATAATAAATCATGTACAGAGCTTTGAACATGAAAAACACTCAAGAGTATCAAGTATCCTCAAAAATTGTAATGATAAATCCTATTCTAGTTATTTGTAATATTTTGAGTAGGTATTATATTTTTGTAACCTAAATGGACTTTTCTTTCTTTATCTCAGAGAATAAGAAAATATGTGCATATTGTATTTATTTATTTATTTTATGTCAGATGCACCTTAAGAGTCAAGAAGTAAGGCAGCCAAGCAATGCTATAAATTTAAAACTGTCCTACAGCAAGGTAGTATGATGCAAATATGAATTAATAAGATCACAAACTGAATTTCAGCAAAACAACCAAGATTTACATTAAATTAGGAAATTTAAAACCGATTTAGTTTGTTTTACTGAGCATTTGCTTAATAAAATTTTGCCTTCTTGCAGTCTTTTTAAAGACAATAATTCGTCTGTGAAATGGAGGCACATCTTCAGTAGAGAAATTGAAAGCAACAGCTCACTTTCTAAAACCACACATATAGTGATAGAAATATTTCAGCTCTACAAAATTTAATAAATCATCCCATTTCCTAATTTGATCATATTAGATGCTGATGTGGAAGAAGCATTTCAAATACCATCTCCTCATTAATATACATCAGTCTGGGGAATAGAATGGAATACTTATGCAGAGATGTCACAGTTACTGTTTCTTAGTTTACTAAGTGGAACAGGTTGATGTGATACTGGGTGCTATTTGTCAATGTCTTGTTAAAATGGTTTGGGTCGAGTTATGGAGTCCAGAAAGACGGCGGCTGATAAATCAAAAGTGGATTGAGTGGACAGGAGGCAGTGATTGATACTATGACAGGATATGAAGAAAGGAATCTTGATACAAGCATGCATGATATTGAATATGAGAAGGAAAATGACCCTGGAGTATGGATATTATTCAGGGGAATGAGAATAATAATATCAGCTTGAAATTATTGCTGGGTGAATATTAGGATAGTTCTTATTAGAGTATTATGCTTCTGTAAGGTGGAGGAACTAAAATATGCATAACTTTTATGTGCATAGAATATTAATCTATGTCTTGAGTATATTATTGTTTTTCCATGTTAATTGAAAATAACTATTTTCTTATACATCAGCTCTCCTAATATAAATGTTTGAATTCATGGGGCTTTAAATAGCATAAAACAAAGGACAGTAAACCTTATTCCTTGATTTCATGCAATCCAGTGGTTATAGAGCACTAGACTATAACTGTGTTTAAATCTGCGTGTTTGTTTTTGTCTCCCAAGCATTTCTGGTTTCTTCTGTTACTTGAAAGAAATACTTTAAACTCAGTTCAATATACCAAATAGATGAGAACTTCTCAAATGATAAGTGTTGGTAATATAGGTGTTTCTGGATTATCAATGAAAAATATTTTCTGCCCATGAGTTTTATTTGAAAATACTCTTACTCTTTAATTACAAATTTTCCTCTTAATTGATTTAATATTGAAACTTGTACATGCTCTTGAAAGTAGGTGGGAAGCAGGCTACTTTGTATGGATAGTTTTAGGAAATTTTCATTTATTTTTACAATGTCAGGAAAACTTTCTGTTTTCCTGACATTGTAAACTAGAATTAATTCATGTTCAGCCCTGATGATCTTTTAGAATGTTCACATCCTAGAAGGATGTGGTGTCTCCTAATTATGCAAAGAAGTGAAATGTGAAAAAGATCAAGGAATGAAAAATACTAAATTGTGGAGAACTCCACGCACTCAGGCTATGTGTACACTCGCGGCTTCTTGCGCAAGTATGGCCATTCTTGCGCAAGAATCCGCAGAGCGTCCGCACTGCCTGCCCGCTCTTGCGCAAGGAAATTTACAATACGGCATGGTAAGAGAGGGCTTCTTGCACAAGAGCTAAGCTCTTTTTTAACAGGTGTAAGCCCTCTTGCGCAGGAGCTCTTGCACAAGAGGGCAGTGTGGACACTCGGCAGGGGTTTCTTGCGCAAGAAAGCCCTATGGCTAAAATGGCCATCAGAGCTTTCTTGCGCAAAAGAGCATCCACACTGCCATGGGCGGCGCTTTTGCGCAAAAGCACAGCTCGCACATGGCAGTGTGGACGTTTTCTTGCGCAAAACCTCTTGCACAAGAACCCTTGCACAAGATGTTCTTGCGCAAGAAGCCGCCAGTATAGACATAGCCTCAGTGTACAGGCTACTCAGGTGTGCAAGACAGCTCTAGGTTTAGGGGGATAATCTGTAAAATGCATTGCCAGAATTGTGTCACATAATTAGGGGTGCTGGAACAATTTTTATAGTGGGAGTGCTGGGAGCTACTGAACTAAACTGTAAATCCTGTATATAAAGAAAACCTCACCCCCTTAATTTCAGCACCTATGCACATTATGTAAGATGCTACTGCTGGAATTACAAGAAAATGTTTCTGTTCTAAGATCGACTTTAGAAAATGCTGCTTCAAACTCAAATACAAGGCTTGATCATACTCCCACTGAAGTCAATGGAAATCTTGCCTTTGTCTGAGCAAGATTGAGCCCAACTTTTCTCTCAAACATTTATTGCTTGCAGTATTTCCCTCTTATATTTTGGCCCTATGTACTTCGTAGTGTATAATAATGCAGCACTTTATTACAGATCTTTGAATTTTTGAAAAATAAAATACCTTTGATTCCATTGCTTATGCACAAATACTTGTCTTTTTTTTAAGAGAATGATTTGCTTTTTGTTAAGATTCTGAACCATCAGCTAAGTATGCAATGATTCCACTAACAGAAAATATGAATGAATAACTTTTAAAATGACCTATATGGCAGTATTGGCAACTATCCTGAACAAATTCTACTGATACTGTGTTTGCTTTTATTGTTAGATCATTCCTTTTTTGTCTGCTGACAGTCTGGATCGTTTTGTTTGTGTTTTGGTGGAAGTGCAGTGGATGTGGGATGAAGGTTTTAGTGGCATGAATTGGGGTGTGTTGTATTAATCAGAACATTGAAATAGCCTTACAGTCATGCCAAATCCATGCTATAAAGACCTACCTCACTATTACGTATTTTGATCATGCCACACACATTTAACAGAAGAGTACTACTTGAGATGTGTTTTTAAAAAATTAATTTTTATTGTAGTTATTGTGTATCTCCACTTGTAAAACTATGCTACCTGGATATGACAAGTGCAAATGAGCAGACATTGGAGGGAACATAAGAACTCTCATACTATATCATACCAGTGGTTGGTCTTGACAATTGGAAAAATGGCTCTTGATTTTAAATAAATGTAAAACAACTGATTCTTCTTATGATACTGAACCTCAAACATACCACATACTGAACCTCAAACATACCAAACACTCATTTCTAGAAATGAGTGTTGCTCATCCTGCATATCATCTGTGGTCTTTTTATGTGAAGTAGAAACTGTCACTAGAAAGTTAATTGTCCTTTTATAACAAAGTGTCTATCTAAAAGTTGCTCCATGACTTGGAATATTGTTATCTCTGGTAGAGATGTATTATTGAACAAAGTGCTGCTGAGGTGGCTCTAAGCGCATTATAAATAACTTTATCATAAATACAGCATATCAGGCTCTACAGTTGTTTACATAGTTACCATGATGTATATGTTTGTAAATATGTAGTTAATCTCAATGTCTAAATATTTGAAGTATTTATTTTGGTTGTGTAAGTAACTAAAGTTCTGCAAAATGTCAGTGATTGATTTCTTCAGATGAATGCTTTTTAACAGGGTAGCTATTTCACTCTGATACACTGCATTACAAGTAGAGATGGTGAAAACATTTCCAGTAAAATATTTTTCAATGGAAAATGCATTTTGAACTAAAAATTAGAATTTTTGTGGGCATGGTAAAATTCAGGTTGGTTGAAAATTTTTTTTTTTTTTAACAAAAAATTGGAAATGAAAAAAATTCAAGAAATTTTGTTTTCATTCAGGTGAAGGGTACAATGTTTTCTCCTTTGCTCATTGTGTTATTATTTTCCATACTAGAAAAATGGTTTTCCCATTGCAATTAATGCAAAACTTTTAATGAAAAACAAAGAATTAATGGAAAATTTAAAACAAAACTATTTTAATTTTCTTGACATGTTTCCCGAAATATATTTGCCTTGTTTTGAGCAGCATGAATAAAAAATACCTATATAAATATCAAGAAGTAATAGCCCCCCAACAGCTTTTAAAAATCCTGCTAGTATGCTATAAGAAACTTACTTTTTACATCCATAATATCAGATGTCAGAAGGTCATTTTTATTTCCTTCCAGTCCGTTAAAAATAACTTGAAATTTAGATGTGCATTTTAAAATTAAATTTGTCTGATTTTAGGCCATTGTATTTGCACACAGTATGAGAGAGCCTGATTTATTACATAGTTGTAATAATTACATTGGTATCCTGCTAAATGTAATTTAATAAATTAGCAAATGAGCAGCAGTAGTCCTGCAACACAAAAATGTTTATTTTTAGGAATAGAGATGTGAGCAATCAAGTTGTTTGGTCTTCAGTAACATCAAGAAGCTCTTGGCATTTATTGGATGCTGGAAATTAATCTAAAGAATAAAGCATAATTTTATGCTGTGTACGTGTCTGTTAATTCACCATTCTGTTTTAAATACTTTTAATAAGCTCATTTTAAGTGAAGCTTGAAAGCATAGGCTGTCTTAACTATTGAACAATTTTGCAGGTGTTTCTTTTGGCAGATATTTTATTAATACATCAATAATGCACAGCTACATGTTATGGAAAAAACTGTCCAAAGAGGTAATTTTGTGTGTTTGCTTGTCATTAGCATGGTGGATAAAAAGGCAGCTATCTCTGTCAATTTCCTGTGTTCCTAGTATCATCATAGTTGTTGTTGTTTCTATTATGGTAGTGGCCACAATGTGCTAGGACCTTTCCAAATATAGGAAGACATAGTACTGCCCTTCAAATGCTCACAATCCAAAACAAGCAACAAAGGAAGTTGTAGGAGAGTGGACTAAAACATTCTTAACTGACTATTTAAAATTTTATCACAAACTGCTTTTACTTATCTATTATTAGCTGTCAGTTTCTTGGAGACATCATGCTAGAAATTTGTTTTTTGAAGGAATTTGAAGGAGGAGAGTGGGTAGTTCCCTTGTGGGCTAGTTCAGGGAGGATTTTTTAAAATTGAGGATTATTGTGAGAAAAGGTTAAATTAGGAGTAGGGATGTTAAATTTCAATTAATTAACTAATCAAATAGTCAATGGGATTTCCATCAACTATTCAATTAGTCAGTAAGGACTAGCGCTGTGTTCTGCCTTTGAAATGTACAAGAGCCCCAGCAGAGGCTCTTGTGCATTTCAAAGGTTGAAGCTTCTGCTTACTGGATAGTTGACTAGTCAATTAGTCACTTATATCCCTAATTAGGAGAGGAGAGTTGGAGAAGATTAAAGCTGGTACTAACCTCAGAGCAGAAAGTTGCTGCAAATAGAGACAATGGTGGATAACTGAGGAGGAGCAGAATCATGAATGGCCTGGAATGTGGGGACAAGGAGCTTGAGTCTGATGCTGTGGAACATGAAGAGCCAAGGGGGAGACTTTGAGAGAGGTGTGATGTGGTTAGAGTAATAAGCAAGGAAGATTCCTTTATTGAAAGTTTTTTGTATGGGATGAGACAGAATTCATGAAAGTATTGGCCAGAATAGAGGTGGTGCCCAGAATATGGGATAATCAAAATAAGCATGTGACACAGAGTACCTCATCTTCACCATTTTTACAAGAGGAGGATACATTTTGTACAAAGTATGTCTTGTTGAGGTATCGTTTGAAAACTGTCTACTGAATGTTATTGTACTAGTTAAATATGTGTATCAACGTTGTATGTAAAGTTATAAGATTTTACAGTATAACATTGCTATAACATGCTCCAAGTTTAAGCAAAGCAGGCTCAAACCAGTTTTTCAGAGACAATGACACACTGGGCCCCCAGGCAGTTAGCTGCATAATCAGATGAATTTTTATGGACTTTTACCTAGGTAAGCAGATGTTCTTTGGCAGGAAGAAGTGTGAGTTTGGAATTGCTGGGAGTTTCTGTATAAACAGTCTGGCTGTTGCTTGAACCTTAGCTGGAGTTGATCTTGAAAGAAGGGAGAAAAGTAGAAGTGAGAAACGGAGGCTCCCAAATCCCTCTTCCCCCTCACCTCTACTGGTGGCAGCTCTAATTCTTGAAAGACAAAGGAAGTATCATAGAATGGGGAGAGGGTCCTGAGTGGGAAGCTTTAAAGCTAGTACAGACTGCTGTAAGCATATGATGAGACAAAACCTTTGCTATGAATCCATTTAACTTGCTAAGTTAGGTTAGCTTGCATATTATCTTTTATTTTCTTCATGCCTCATTACTTGTAACGACCAATCTTTATTTCTTCAGTTAATAAACTTGTTTTTTGTTTTTTTTATCTAAACCAGTGTATGTTTAGATTGCAGTGTTGGGAGCCTCTACTTCAGATCACAGGGTTTGTGCATATAATTTTCCCTTGATGAAATGACTGACTTTCTTTGAGCTTGTATTGTGGAGGAGGGTGCTGGGCAGTCTAGAGGCACATTTCTAGGGGAAGAACTGGGAACAGGAGATTGCTGGTGTCACTGTGTATATAGGTCATGAGTGGGTGGCCAGAGGATTTATGTCATTCATCTGGGAAACTGAATGAGAGCAGGACCAGGAGTGGTTTGTTCTCACAGGAAAGCAGTATAAAAGGCCACCAGATCAGAGACTGAAAGGGATACAACTGTTCAACAGTCAGACTATATCCTGGGTAATGTCACAAAAGAGATGACAAAGAGGTGAGAATCTTAGCTGTGTGGACAGAAAGAAAAAAGATGGCACTTGAGCATGTGCAGAGGAAGAAACAACATTTTTAACATGACCTGAATGTGTGTCAGCAGTGAGGTGCAGAGTTATACTGAAAGCCCCGATTATGATAGACAATTATAGGTAGTTCAGAAGTGTCAAAAATGAGAGAAGAATGGAAGACATGTGGGGTACATCTAGACTACATGGCTCCATCAGCGGAGCCATGTAAAGTAGTCTACTCAGCATAGTCAGTGAAGCGGGGAGTTAAATAATCCCCGCTTCATTAAAATAAAAATGGCTGCCGTGCTGTGCCGACGATCAGCTGATCCGGCGCGGCGTGGTCGACAAGGTAAGCCTTTGTCGACCTCTCTGGTATGCCTCGTGAAACAAGGTTTACTGGAGTGGTCGACAAAGGCTTACCTTGTCAACCGCGCCGCGTCTAGACTGCCGCGCTGTGCCGGATCAGCTGATCGTTGGCACAACGTGGCGGCCGTTTTTATTTTAATGAAGCGGGGATTATTTAACTCCCCGCTTCACTGACTATGCCAAGTAAACTACTTTACATGGCTCCGTTGATGGAGCCATGTAGTCTGGACGTACCCAGGGAGAGCTGGGAAGGAAAAATGTATTTCAGTTTTGGCCGTGCTAAAGACATAAGAAAGAGATGGGATAGACAGACTGAGAAGAGGGATTGATTGGAAAGAAACAAGTCAGGACTAGAAAGACAGGCTTGTGGGTAATCAGGGTAGTCTGAAATTATGAAAGTTGAGGAGCTTACCCAAGGAAAACTGGGTGGGTAGAAGAGTATTCTGAGGATGGGTGGGTAGAGATTGAAGAAGTGGATGAGTCAAAATGGATGAGGGAATGGTTTGCCACAGTTCTTCTAAAATTTCTCACTAAGTGCTTCTTTAACACTTTTGCCTCTGGAAATGAATTGAGCGTTTTCCAAAGAGAGACTTATAGAAATCATATGGAAGACAAGCAGCATTGCTTTCCTTAAATTTTCTTAGAACACTTTTCCCCTCTTGCTGTTTTACTTGCATTAACTGTGGGATTTGTGCTTTTAAAATTGTCATTTACTCGGATTCTTTTTAAACTCTGCTTGTTACATATTTTAACTCTGTCACAGATTGTGTGGCTTTGCACAGCTAGCTGTAAGGGATCTGAGTAAAGTCTTTATGGAGGTGGGGGATGGAATGGGTAGACTATAAGATTACAAAGCTTAGTTAAGTACTTCAAAACATATATATTTAAGTAAAGTACTTGTGGACTTTTTATATTTCACTTCGAATACAGAATTGTGGGCAGGGGAGAAGCTGATGAAATTCACTTTATTGAACTTGTTCATGTAGCCTTATATCCTTTGTGGATGGTAAGGTCAGACCATGTTTTGTTCTGGTTCCATCAATAAACCAACAACATGTAAGATTTCTCTTTTGGACTTGGCTCTTTCTTTAAAAAAAACTTTTTAGCTGTCATCACTGAGTCTCTCAAAGGAAATAAAAAAAGTTTGTCTACATGAATGCTGTGAAAAAATGAAGTGGTGAAGCAAAAGCTTGCACAATATCCTTGAGCAATAATCCACCAATGAGGATATTAGTAAGATCTAATTGACCGCTTTGGGAAATTAAACTTCATAAGGCAAAGCCAAGGGCTCTTAAGTTATCAATAAGGCCAGATAGCTGCTAGTGACAGCTGCTTTGATGCCTTTCATTGATATAAAAAAGCTAAAAAATCATATGAATGCATAAGTGCCGTTTGCTTACTGCTGTGTAGTGCTAAGTAATTATTCTAATTATATCTTTTTATTTTATCAGCATGTCAGGTGCCAGATTCAAAAAATGAGATGTAAGCATAACTTCATATATGTCTAATGTGACTTTTGTTTTCAGAATTTTTGTAATGTCTCATTTGGAGAAAGCAGTTTGAAAACTGAAAAAGAAAATTTGAGGAAGGAAAACAATTGAAGTCAGATGACAGTTTTTCAAAGATACATGATTACGGGTTCAAGAGCAAACTATTCCATTGGATAAGAAAGATAGGAAGTATGGCAAGAGAACACCGTAGCTCCGTAGTCATCAACCCGTCGATCACGATCGACTGGTTGATCAGGGGGCTTGACCGGTCGATCGTGAGGTGTTCGGGCCCAGCCCCCCCCCCCCACCCCAAGAAGAAGCCCCGCTGATGCTATTTCCAGCAACAATGGAGGTAGTGCCGGCTTCCTGCATGCGGGGGGGAGAGGGGAAGTCCCGCAGCTGTGCTCCATGTCCGGGGTTTCAGGAAGTGCTCAGGCTGCTCCTCCTCCCCCAAACAGCTGGTGCGTTTCCTGAACAGCCAGATCTGTCACGTGCCGATGACTTCCTTCCCCTGCTGCCTTCCTGCACGGGGAGGAGGGAGTAGGAGTCCCGGGACTGCGTCAGCTCCAACTGCTCAGGATGCATGCGGCTGCCATGGGGAATGGAGGAGCAAGGCGTGCTTGCTTCCTGAGCAGTTGGAACTGGTGCGGTCCTGGGACTCCTACTCTTCTTCCCCCTCTCCCCCGCGCAGGAAGGCAGCAGGGGGAAGGAAGTCACTGGCGTGCAACAGACCCGGCTGTTCAGGAAATGTACCGGCTGTTTGGGGAGGGAGAAGCAGTGCACGTGCTTCCTGAGACCCAGACCTGGTGCACAGCTGTAGGATCCCCAGGTACTGGTCCCATCTGTCCCTGTCCCCTCCCTCTGGCCAGACCCTGCCCCCCCCCCCATGAGTACTCTGCCCCGGGCCCCACCATTACCCTGTCCCCTGCCTCCATCAGCACAGTTGGGGCCACAGTAGTGAGGCTTGGGGGGTTTTGGAGGAGTTGTATTTTTGCATCTAACTTGTGTGGCCCCAACTGACTTCTCTGTGAGTCAGTGACCCCTCACTCATAACAGGTTCCCTGCCATTCTCATAAATAAAGACTATGCTGAAACCTTTTGTGTTTGACATATTTTATTTAAAAATGAAGCCTGGCCAACAAGCCCCCAATTGGGGCCAAGCCCCCATCTGGCCGCAGCATCATAACACTCCTGCATCCCCCCCCCCGGACCTCAAATCTGAGCCTGTCATACACAAGAAACCCCTGTCCTGAACCTCTGGCATCCCCAGATTCCTGCACTCCCACATCCTCAGTCTTCTGCCAGGAAAATCCATCGACTTGTCGATTAGTTGATTAAACTAAATGTAACATCCCTAGTTATCAATGGTTCATAGTCATGCTGGAAGGGCATAACAAGTGGGTTTATATAGCAATTAGTTTTGGGACTGGTTCTGTTCAATATTTTTATCTGATTTAGATTATGGCATTAAGGGTACACTTATAAAGTTTTGGATGGTACAAAGCTGGGAGGGGAAAATAGCATTATAATTCAAAATAATCTGGACAAACTGGAGAAATGGTCTGAAATAAACAGGATGAAATTCAATATGAAGAAATGCAAAATATTCCATTTAGGAAGGAACAATCAGTTGCAGACATGCAAAATGGGAAATGATTGCCTATGAAGGAGTACTGTGGAAAGGAATCTAAGGGTGGACCACAAGCTATGTATGAGTCAACAGTGTGACACTATTGCAAAAAAAGAAAACATCATTCTGGGATGTATTTACAGGAGTGTTGTAAGACAGGAGCATTAAGTCGTCTGCTTCACTCCATGCTCACTGGGCCTCAACTAGAGTATTATGTTCAGGTCTGGGTGCCAGGTTTCAAAAAGATGTGGACAAATTAGAGAAGATCCAGAGAGGAGCACAGGACTACTCATTGTTTCTATCAGACTGTTAGGAGACAGTTAAAGCTTGATAATGTAGTTTCATTCTCTGTACATGTGGATTTACAAATTGGCTATTATTATTAAGCACATATTAAAAACTCACAAATTCACATCAATGATAGTAAGATCACAGCACTTATTTTTAGAGAAAGTGGAAGCAAACATAAATAGGATAATACATTGCTAAATATATTCACTAATTTTGATTATTGTAGTTCACTTTTGATTATTGATCTACTGGTAAATATTCTGCACTGTATACGCATGTAGTAACTTTCTTTTAACAAACATAGCTCTTTTGGTGCCTTTTGGACTACAAAGGTGGCACAGTCACTCACTTGGGAGTCAGGAGGTGCCCAAGTTAAGATTGCTTGTTACAACCCTTAATTCAGCCCCTTGTTGTGTTATATTATGATCTAGTCTTTAATGATCGGATACAATTTTTTTGCTACAGAACCTCTACTTCATTTAGTTTAATGATTGACACCAAACTGCTTAGTTTCATCATCAGTTTTCTATTAATAGTTCCCATGCCATCAACTCAGTGCTTTGTTTGGTTATGTGATGGGTCGTTACATCTGGATATGTGATTATAAGTGTGATTTTAAACATCTGAGCTTTTTATGTAGCTTTTTGTGGGACAAATTCACTCTTTCCATGCAAAGGTAGAGTAATCATGCTTTGTTAATGCCATTCAGAAGGGATTGAAGGGAATGGAATTCCCCTCTGAATCTGTGGGCCTAGAGTGGTATGCAGACAATGGGCTGTAGAGCAAGTCTTCTGAAACTGCTACTCTATAAACTGGACTAGCAGTCAGTGCTGCATTGCATTTCCAAATGGGGTGTATGGACCCCTCAGTTCTTCCCTAAGCATCACCTGTTCAGGGCTGGAGCTTAGCCCTCTTCTGCAATATGCAGGGAGAAGAGTAGACTACTGTTTGGCTGTCCTGCCCATGTTGTCTATCCAGGCAACTCCAAATGCAAGGCATAGATAGATTAAAAAGGGCTGTTTATGCAAATAAATATTATCCAATAGAAATAAATTGTACCTATGGTCCTGGATAGTCATCCACCAGTGTTTGTTTAGATTGAGCCTTTTTTATTTTGCGCCAAAGGCATGGACTGACATTAACATTAACCATGCATAAGGGGGCAGGGGTGAATGATTTTGTGAACACTCTCTTTGTTTGGACGCTGAAAGACAGCCTTCAAATGGGGAAACACATCTTGAGGCTAGAAGAAAAGTTTCTTCTTTACTATAGGTACTATCCATACTTGGTAACAAAAGCCTGTCTAGCAATGCTTTTTGAACTATTTACCGCTTTATTCATTTCTGTAACGGTATTTCATTATTTCCTACTGTAATTTCCTGAATTTTATTGAATTCAACCTGTCTTCAATCTAGGGTGCTATTACTTAGGGCAGGTCTAAACTATGGGGCAATGTCGACCTAAGGTATGACACATGTGAATAGTGTGAGCTGGAGTCAGCATACCTTAAGTAGAGTTGCGGTGGGGTCTCCACTGCAGATGTTCAGTGGGAGAAACTCCCTTAGCGCTGCTTGTTCTGGTGGAGTATAAGAGTCGAAGAGAGAGTGATTAGCTGCATGTGTAGCGTGTTAGACCTGCTAAATCGACCTCCAGGGACCGATTGCTGCAGCACTAATCTCCTGATAAATGTAGACCTGCCCTGAAACAGCCACTGATTGGCATAATCAGACTCTGATCTCTGACTTTACAGAATCAGAAGTGGGTAGTCATCTTGAATGGTCTCGAGTGAAGGAATTATGTTCTTTTCTTCCTTTCGTTTCATGATCAAAACTGAAATGGCATGGGCTAGTATGGGAACGAAGAACAATGACTAACTTGAACAGTACTATGTGTACTTAGATAATCTACATTATTTATACTTTTACAAGCAGCTTTATTAATGGAACTAATGTTGTACTGAACAATTCAAAATGGGAGACATTTGAAAACAGATGTTTCTTTGTATTGCAACATGTGTAATGAAAATAATGAATATCATAGCCTCAATAATGTAAAGAATTACCTGGATCCGTACTTTATCTCTTCCAGTATAACATAAACTGTTACAATAAATGGCCTTTTAAAGACTTAATTGTTGTCAGTATGCTGCACCCCATAACTGCATAATGGTCAATAGGTATGGCTGGAGCAGAACTCTGTTTTCATTATTGCAAAAAAGGACAGGCCTCTAACACTTGAATTAAAAGAGAATTAGGGATGGTGAAGTAGTGCACCCATTATTTTGAAAAATATTTTGAAATAAAGGGTGGCCTGTGTAGACGCGGGGTAGCTATTTCTGGTATCCCGAAATAGCCGTGCAGTGTAGATGTATCCTTAGATTTTTAATGCAATTTAAAAAACCCTTTTCGTACTGGATTGTTAAAACCCACCTTCCCTTTTAGGGTATTTTAGAGTCTATTCTAAAGCAAAATACAATTTTTGGCATAATTTTGTCCCTTTTTACTTACATCTGTATGCAAAGTTAATGTAAATCTACTGTATCTCTCTGAATCCTTCGCTATTTCTGAAAGTATTGGTGCCAACCATGGAGAACTGAGGACCTTATACAAAGTGTGCTTGTATAAGTTTACTGTGCTGTGTGATCATGTAAAGGCAGGGATGAGGAATCCGTATGGCAACAGATTTCAGTTTAAGTGTTGGTTATAAATTGTGATTTAAAGTATTATTTGCTAAGTACTTGACTCTCTATTCTTGAAATTTAGCAGGACAATGTATCCCTAAAGATAAAGCAATAAAGCATCTTATTTAATTTATTCCTGTCTTGGCTATAAATCAGGAAATATTCCCTCAATTTGTTTCTAGTCGATATGTTTACAAATTAAAAAAATTAAGAAAATAAGATCTGAGATGTAGTTTGTAACAGAGACATTTATGTTATGAATATAAACTCAAAGAATACTGGTTTAATGGTACCTTGTGACTATAGAAACAGTAATACAGAACACATAATCAAAGACTTTTTGTGTAACAGAAGAAAAGACAATATGGTATGGAATTTCAATATAATATTGTCATTTAATGTGCGCTTTTACTTGTCCCTCGATTTCTGAAAGGCCAAGTGAATGACTAAAAAGATAGATGTTGACTCACCAGGGCCCTCAAGTTATATGTGTAAATGGTTATAGAAAAAGTCTTGGAATATTTAACCCACAGCCACACCACCTATATGATACTGTCAGATCTTTCAATCTAGGCAAGATTAGGGTTGGTCAGTATTTGTATGGGAGGCCATGAAGAAAAAAAATGGATGCTGGTAATTAAGTAAGTTTCTCTGTTCCCTCTTGGTTAATACTATGGGCATGTCTAAACTACATCCCTCTTCCAAAAGAGAAATGTAAATTAGACAGATCGAAATGGCAAATGAAGCCGGGATTTGAATTTCCCGTGCTTTATTTGCATAATGGCGGCCGCGCGTTCTTTCGAAAACGCGTATTTTGAAAGTGAAACTGTTGTCTAGACGCAGTTCTTTCAAAAAACAAGCCCCCTTTTTCGAAACAACTGTAATGCCTGAAAAAATGAGGTTTACCGGTTCTTTCAAAGGTTTTTTTCGAAAGAACCGCATCTAGACAGCGGTTTTACTTTCGAAAAGCCCTTTTTCGAAAGAACATGTGGCCGCCATTATGCAAATGAAGCGTGGGAAATTCAAATCCTAGCTTCATTTGCAATTTTGATCTGTCTAATTTACATCCCTCTTTCGAAAGAGGGATGTAGTCTAGACATAGCCTGAGTGTTGGCCTTAATCAGGCTGAGACAAAACTGCAAAATAAGAAAAGGAAAAAAAAAACCCATTAATGTTTATTTTTTATAAAGACTGACACTCAATGTTTTAAAGTCTTTCTTTTTTTTTTCTCCTGAGTTTAAATTTCAGGAAAAGGCATACATCGAATGAAAAATTTGAATACAAAATCACTTTGAACATTATGTGTGTACTTCAGTAAACTATGACTATTGATTTGCACAGAACATATTTGAAAATATTATGAAATAATGATTTTGTCCCTCTACCTCCAAACCTAGTTTTGAAATAAATCTGTTCTTCCATTGAATTTGAATGAAACACAAATTTTATAGGGCCTGATCCAATTCCCTCCAGTGGAAAAATTCCTATTGGCCTTAATGAGATTTGGATCAAGCCCATGGTGAATAATGTAACCATAACAAGAGTACTAAATATGTGTGGCGTGTAGACAGTATGTTACCCAACTAGCGCATTTTTTGTGTAACTATTGTTATATCTGTATTTTTCTTTTATAATTTTAGTTAGACTATAAGGTGTACGGCTAAACTGAATTTTAATAGAATTTAAATTAATTTGGAGACATAGCTCTGAAAATCTGTCACCAGTCTATATCAAAAAGATATGCTAAAAGTTTTCTTATTAAAGCTTTAAGCTTCTTGATTTGAAAATGAGTGGGAAAAAAACCCCTCTTTTCCCATTTTTTTTTTCCTATATGGGCTTCTTGAAGTTCTTCCAAATTAGATTTTAAATGCCAATTAGAAGGTTGAATATACTAAAATAAAAGCAAATACAACCAAAATGGCCTCTCCTTATGGCTAGTTAGGATTTTTCTCTCAAAAGCAGAACCTTTGCTCTGAGCATGGCTTTGAGAAAGATATTCAGCTTAATGAACACATTAATTAGAACCATAACTATTTATAAGATAATTAGAAACGAAGCATGGTAAACTGGGCTTTTCCTTCAATTAATGGAGGATTAATTACTGGAGGTAATGAAGTGGATTTTTAAATGCATTAAGGTGAAGTACAGAGATGTGCAAGGCTTTGTGATAGTTGCATAATTATTTCAGGCTGTTTGAGCATAACTCATATGAGATTGCTAATAAGCATCATTGCATCATTATGTATGCACTTAAAAAGACTTACCACCAAAATGACTGCCTAATTATTTCTAATTGGCAGGACTCTATGTAGTCATTGAGCTGTTTGTAGCCATTTTAAGGTTCATTTAACTATCCTTGGGGCCATGTGATAGATAGAAAAAAGCTTCAACTACATGCTGGCCTTGGCTGGCGCCGTTAATCAATTTTGGTGGGCTTCAGTTTGAAATGCATTTGCTCATGCAGAGGTCAAAACCTGAAGTAGTCCAAGGAAAGTTTTGCTTTTTGAAGCCACTTGACTGTATTCATTAGCAATTAGTAAAATAATTGTCTGTAACTATATTTGGATTTCCATATGACTTGGTATTCTTTCATCACTGTCCCTTCTTATACCATATTAACTTCCTTGGAAACCAAATATTCTTCCAGGAGACCCTTTTAGCAACTTCAGTGTAGTGGCATATGTTCCGATATACTACCTTTCTTCATTCATTTGTTAGCTTAAACAGTGCTGTACATTTCAACACAATCATCTAATTTGCTCCCGATTGATTGCCGAGTGAAAGTTTCTACCCAAGGACAACATTTTAGGGCTTTTAAGGATATCTCTAAGGAATTAGTCATTAAGCATTAAGAGAGGAAGCAAGAAATAGTCAAATCGAATTCTGACATTAACCAGAGTTTTGTAGTTAGGGACATCTATATCCAAGATGTTGACAGCTATATATATATATTCAAGGACATCTCCTGACAGAGGAAAGCTGTGTAATATCTACACTTGTTTTAAAACTCATTTTTATGTAAATGTGCTAGTTTACTAATTGTTTTAAAGAATTAATTTAGAAGTTTGTCAAATTCAAATGATTTCTTTGCTACGGTATAATTGGTATATAGTTATTTTATCTTACTATCTCAGATTTAATGTGACATCCCATTAGGTAAGCGTCTGTGAAAGTTTTCAATGAGTACGTTGTCCTGTTAGACGTAATCATAACCATCTGTGGGATGTTGTCAAGGTACATAAGCCATTCCTATAGCTTAAGAAAACAGTGGTGAAGCAAATTGTAGACTAATAAAATAAAGGTCAGCTTTATCCTTTTTCTTATGGCAAATGTGGTTTTAATCATTTAATATTAAAGCACAAGGTTAAAATCATGTATGTAGAATATAGTTAAAATATTAGCAGCTTGAATTAAAATAGATGTCTAGATTTTTTTAAAAATGTAATTTAATCAAGATATATTGGTTTTAACTCCCAGTCAAGCAAATTAAACTGCTGACTTCCACATATTTTGGAAGCCATTGTAACTAACTATTAAAGCAAGTGACTTGAACTAGATTAAAATATAAAACCTCACTCATCCTTAAAAGTTGCAGATTTCATAAATGTCTTCAGTTTTGATGACTTACAACTTTGAGACTGTTTTCCAAGGGGTAGGCTTCAAGAAGAGAATGTAAGCTTAGGAATTTAAGCTCATCTGCTAGACAAGCTTTCAAGATAGACAAATTTATATTCAATCACAGGTATCCTTTTTTTAATATTAACTTGTAATGTGTTTTATGAAGTCTAGTCACTAAATCAACATAGAAATGCTGCTTACTAAACTTATCAAAGATTTTTAGAAAAATAGTTTTAAGAGTTAAAATATTTAAGAGTTTAAGAGTTAATCAGTACATTAAAGATATAGATTATTCAATATTAAATAATGATTAAAATTATGATTATTCCAAGTTTAAGCTACAACATTAGTTTTATTATTTATTTAATGCCATTCATGTGCCTTGGATTAGGCCAAATCTCTTAAAAGGATAGGGAAAGAATTTAGCCTTGGATGCTGGCTTAAAAGAGCATAGACTGGACACATCATGTGCGTTTTATCATCTGTTCCTTAGCAAGATAAAATATCTATGAGTGTGTAACTTTATATCCTTATTCTACACTTCATAAAATACAAAATTCTGTTTATATATGTTTTATATTGTGTCATAGTTACCTTTGATCTTAGTTAAAGACTGCGTTGGACATAGTTGAATTGGGCATAAAGGAACTTTCCGTTCAAAATACAGTAGAACCGAAGAGTTATAAAAACCTCAGGAAACAAGTTTGTTTGTAACTCTAAACAAAACATAATGGTTATTCATTCAAAAGTTTACAACTGAACACTGAATACAGCTGTGATTGGATACGGTCACAGAATACCCCTTGGAATTGTTCCTTAGTGTGCTGATCATGCCACTGACATCCACCTTCTTGTTCTCTGGGTCTCCCCTACTACCTTTCCTGGTAGGCAAGAGCCTCTGCTCTTCCCCAAATAAGGCAGAGAGTTGCTGAATTTTGTCTACCAGGGATTCTCAAAATGGTGAAGTTCATGGTTGGCAAGGCTCTAGGGATGCAGTTCTTGACCAGGATTGGACTCGACTGGCTGCAGAAATGCAATGGCTACAAGCCACTCAGAACCTCTTACCTGATTACATTGTACAAAGCTCTTTTTTTTTTAGTTAGTTGTATTGCTGGCTCAACTCTGCTACAGTTACTTCTTTGGCTATCTATATTGGTTTTTGTACAGTAGTTCCCATTTGGACAGCTGCTGTTTGGCTTTATCTAATTATAAATGGCCGGTTGTTTGCTGTGTGAATCCAGGTGGATAGTTGTTACTTTTTTCCTTATAAGGGATGTAGTTTAGAATAACTTTTACATGATGATTCAACATGTAAAGGTATGCGGTGGTGGTATTTGATCTGTACAGAAGTTTGACAGGCTGCATCATGATTGATGCTTTAAAAAGGAAGATGTGATCTGTTGTATTGGGCATTGCATGCCTATTTTCTACGTGTGATGGAAATGCAGTATGTGATAGGCTTGTGGAGTAGCATGTCTGTGCTCTGAAGGGATAAAGGCTTGGCTGAAAAAGCATGGCTTCTCCATGTAGTGGAGATAAGTTGCTCAAACATGGCACGCAGTTATTTGGAGATGCATAATTGCTCATCTGTATTTGGATATTGGTGTGCCTGCATGTTTTGGGTGTGGTTAAGCTTTGTTTTGATGAGGGCTTTCCTGGTATATACAGTTTTTCCTTGTGTTTAATAAAATTGTTTCTGTTCTTCAATAAATAATGTTTCTCTGTCTTTAATTTGTGCACAGTTGCCAATATTGATAAATTCATTAAGCAAATGAAGACTCTTCAAATGTATACTGGACAATTGTGGGCTTTCACTTTTCTTGCCCAGTTAGGAACACAAATACCTTCCTCTTCCACTTTAATGGTCATCTACTTCAGATATGTGACACATGTATTAATATGCAAAACACTTTATAGTAATCAATCTCTTTTCCATCACATTATAATAAGGTTGTTTAGCATTACATAACAATATATATTTTTAAGAGCAATTATTTTGGGAAGCTTGAGAGACAAGAAGACCATGTTGCCTGAATATTTTTTCAGTTTATTAAAATCAAAATGGGACCCATTAGCCCAAAAAACTAGCCATTTGAACAATGCTAGGCAACAAAGATGTGAAATTATTACTTCACAAGAGACTAAAAACTGAGTAATTATGAGGGGAAGGGATTTTTACTTAGACTGTCCAAAACCAACTTGTTTACACCCACAAGTCTAAAGCCTGATGGACAGTTGAGAGAGGATAATACTGTAAAGTTTCAGCACTGTGTCCCTCACTTCAATTTGTGAGAACTCATAGTATACAGCTGAGACCTTCATGTCTTGCAGAAAGACAAGAAAAAGCAGACTTGTCTTTTATTTTTAAAATATTAATTTTTAAAAGATGCATAAACAACAAAATTATTGAGGCCTCTCTTAGCCAGAATAGATGTTTCTCACTTGTATCTTACACAAATCCATGCCTTCCCTACATCCTTGACCTTGTTGATAGAGGCACCACTGACCAGGCTGGATTGACTCTTGCTTTGGCCATTGTTCACCCTCTTTGTCTACTGCACTGTCCTTTGCTTTCTCCTTCACTTTGTCTGTTACTGAGAGCCCAATACCCCAGCTGTTCTTTCAGTCAGTTTGTTGTTCAGCAGCCAATTTTAACCTTTTTTTAAAATAAGTTTTAAATTTGGAATGTCGAACAGCTCCTACTTTAATTTATACACTAGAAAAGTGTCTAGAAGGGCTACTTCCTGCATCTTGGCCTGTAGTGAGGAGGAGCAGTTTAAAAATCACTTTTTTCTCTTCCTCAGGTTCCCTCTCCCTTAACTGTCTTTACCCTCCTCTCCCTCAGGTGCAATGGTTTATTTTACTAATTATAAATCGTAGTTAGGAGGAGCAAGAAGAATTTTTCATTTAGTGCAATCCATGCCTTGAAGTCATATTTCCATAGGTTAGTCAGTGAAAATATTATATGTGACTTATGGGAAATTATCCATCTTTGGAAACAATGTATTTGAGAGTTGATGTACTTTGTGACTTTGGTTGGCAGTACATGCACACAGCCAATTGATGTGGCTCCCATGGGCTAAACTGGAAGTGCCTCTCCCAAAATCAGCAAATTGCATGGGGAGCTCAAATTCCGTTGGACTTTTTTGTGCTTTCCTATTCAAAGATAACAAGATAAGGAGCATAAAGACTTTATTTTGCTTATGTGCCTTCTGTGCACCATTGAAGTCACAAGGCTTTAACATTATCCGGAAAGCTGACCTGACTAATCTGAATGTATTTTTAGGCTACCAGTGTCATTAGCCAGTCTAGATCTAAGATCAGTTTTCTCTCTAAAGTCCATCCACCTCAAGACAAGGGACAGTAATATTACTGATCCTCAGCATTCAAAAATCCATGAGTCAAGCCCCCTAAAATAATGAGAGAAATTTTGTGGTTTTCTTTGCCTTCTAGTTTCTGAGCTTTTAAAGTTAAAGTCAGAGGCATACTGTCATTTCTTGCTACTTCATAGTGTCCATTATCTTTTTTCTGTAAATAGTTTACCTCCATTGTGCCACTTACCAACAATTAGTAAAGACTTGTGAAGTCCCTTCGGGATGTTGCCTCAGGCTAGGGTATACCCAGTCCCAGGGCTTCAAGTCATGTGTTTGCTGCAGGAGGCCTGAGCCCATTAGTGATCCTCATGATAGCTATGTACGGTGTTTTGGAGAAGCACATATTAGTTATAAGTGCTGAATTTGTAAATCCTTCAGACCAAGAACTGAAAAGGAGAGGGACATTGGTTTGAAAGCCCTCCTTATGGAGTTGGCCCTTGCCCTGGTGCAGGAGCAGTGCTTTGATTCTGTGCTGAGCATGAGTGCTTAGGTGTAAAGTCCACTACCAATACTGTCTGGAAGCCACCACCAGTTCCCTTCCCTGACTCTGTCAAAGAAGCCTACAAAGGCTGAGTCTACAAAAAGGAAAGGGCAAGCTGGGAGGTGACAAGGACTCCACTTCAGATACTCTTCCAACCTCCAAGGCCCTACCTCTGACTGAGAGTTGCTGTCCAGCTTGCTCCCCATCACCCAACCCTGGTAGCAGTGCCCAGCTCTGTATACCATCCATACTGGAGTCCCATCAGGTGGCTCAGGACATTATGTGAATGCCGGTGCTACTCACTGCAATTGTAGCTGGTCACCAACACACAGGTATACCCAGGCTCGAACCACCATAGTCCCCTTCCAGGCAGCATTCCCACTTGTACCAGGCATGCTTGTGACTGGGATAGGCAGAAGGACCATAGCCCAGTGTGCTTCTCAGGTGGCGCAACAGGGCTCAGAGGTTTGAGGTATGGCTTGCTGCTGGTTGGATGCAGACCTTACAAGGCAAGCACCTTCTGGACGGAGCGGCACACCCAGGACTGGTACTCCCTGCCATCCTGGTGCCACTAATAGGACAGCTGTTCACTGGCACTGCTTTCCACATCAGCATTGATCGCCTTGACCTGCATTCCCAAGTTTGTGCTTCTGAAGAGCATAGCGGCTATTCTCGGTCTCGTTTGTAACTCTGCACCAGTCATCCACCACTTGGCGCTGGTCACCAGTTCATGTTTGGTGCAGATCCACTGATTAACGCTGGTCACTGGGAAACCATTCTAGATGCTCCTCTTTGGTCTTTCAGTGGAAGTCCAGTGGTGAAGTCAAGACCTCCCTTTCTACAGGCATGCCCCATTTGCCAAGCAGATAGACACAAAACTTCATGGGCTGTAAGACACATATACAACCCTAAAGACTCTGGGTTTGTACATCCATAGGCCCCCATGGAAAAAAATCAAGCTGCAGTCATCCCAACCTCAGAAAACCCACTCCCACCAGGAGCCTGCTCATGGCAGATTCAAAGGATATGAGGCAGCCAAAGAAGCAGCCCAGTCTTCTTCCTAAGTAGGCACCACACGATTGAAGCCTGCTGGCAAACACTCATTTTGAAGGTATGCTGGGGATGGCATACCACTCAGTTCCCCAGATCCTCCCTCCACTTTTATCTGTCCATCATTTACAGCTTTTCCTCCCATTCTGGGAGTCTGTAACTTCATACTGGTGGGTCCTCAATATGGTAGAGAGTGGTTATACCCTGCAACTAACCTTTACTCTCTCCTCCCATCTCCACCTTTTTCAGGGGTGTTACTCAGAGTCTCCTTGTGCAAGAAGTTGAGGAATTGTTGTGGATAGGTGCAGTGAAGGAGATTCTTACCCAATAGAGAAACTGAGGATTTTACTTCTGTCGCTTTTTAATTTTGAAGGCTAAGGGCAGGCTTCAGCCCATCTTGGACCTCTGGGACCTTAACTGCTACCTAGTGAAACTCGAGTTTTGTGTGGTCTCCCTGGCCACCTCCTGTCCTCCCTGGATCTGGGAGATTGGTACATTGCCCTCAGTCTCAAAGACATATTCTTCCACAACATGATCTTTTGAGGGACGCAGTCACTTCCTTCACTTTATGGTAGGTGCCAACCACCATCAGTTTACAGTCCTCTGTTTGGCCTGATGATGACTCATGGATCTTCACCAAATGTATAAAAACAACTAGTAGTACTGTGGCACCTTAGAGACTATAGAGAGGGAGAGAATCATGAGCTTTTGTGGGAAAATCCCACTTCTTCAGATGAGCTTGCATACTTAAAAGTTAGGATATGGGTTTTAATCCTTTGATTCAAACAGGGCCATAGAACTCTGAATGTCAGTGCTGTCTGCTTTATTGTTGGAAAAACAAACCACATCCAGAATTATTTTGCCAAATTCTGTGTACACCCTGACATTCTATTAAATTTAAAGTGATGCCATAATTATGTGACTGCATGTCCTTGCATTAGTGAGAGCAGTTACAATTGGTGTCAATTTCATTGAGCTGCCTAATACCACGTTGTGAATTCAAGTATTGAAATAGTACTTAGGCGCTCTACTGGTGAATTGGCTCCGATGAAGCTGTAGGTATCTCACAGATATTTAATAAAAAATACCTGCCTTGAAGAGATTAGATCAGGGTGAGGAACCTTCTTTGGGTCTGGGGCTGCTGACCCACGAAAAATCAGTCGGGGGTGCACACAAGTGAGAAGCATGGAAGCAGCCCCTGACTGAGAAGGAGAAATACACTCCTCACATTCGCCCACACACCAGAGCCTTGCGGAGCCCAGCTTAGTAGATTGTGTGCTGCAGCCCTGCAGAGCCCTGGCAGTGGGAAGGAGTGAGAGGGGTGAGAACCAGCATGGGCTCCTCATTGCTGGAGTGGAGCCCTGAGCCTTGGGGGACAGATCCAGGCAAACCACAAAAGTGAGCTGTGGATATATGCATCCATATCGATGATATGAAGTGGATATCCACTGATTTGCAGGTCTTTACTGATAGGATCCCTGAGAATAGTGAGCTGTGTAAAAATGTAAGGTGTTATACTTCTTTATAGGGAATTGTAATCTTTTAGAAAATTAAATAGCTTCAAAATTATGCTGCACATCAAGCTATAACAGTCTACTTACACAGGTTCAACATCCCTGGTCCAGCACTGTTGGGATCTGACTGGTCCCTAAAAGGGGATTTGCCAGACCAAAGGAAGTCCTCTGTCACTGGCCTCCCAGTTCCTCCCTAATGCTGGTTGCTTCCGGCCTGCTCCTGGCTCTTCTGACCCCAGCTTGGACTCCAGCCCCAACACCACTGCCACTGGGCTCTGGCACCAGCCCCCCTGCTGCTGTCCTGGCCGGGGCTCTCCGGGGCTGGAGCTCCATGGCCGATTGGGCTGGGGCTACCTGCTGTGCTGCCTGCACCCCTCACCCTCCATGGGACTCCTGCCAAGTTGATAACCCCTCCCCCCTGCCACATTCCTGCCCTAGGCTCTGTGGTCCAGCAACATCCATGGTCCTACTGGACCATGGATGTTGCCAAACCAGAGTGTCCCGGTTTAGGGAGGTACAACCTGTACTAGCATATGTCTGCTGAAAGAAAAAAGGTTATTTGATTTTTCCCTCTCTCAAAATTTGTATTTTATCTACTCCTTAATTAATGTCTTGTAATTTTTATATAGCAATTTTTAATACTATTAATAAGATTGTTATATACAAAATATATTCAATATTTCAACAGAAATTGAAGGAAATTAAGTTACCTAAGATTGATAAGCCATAGAAATGTCAGAATTGTGGTTGATAGTTAATTAACTTTTTCAATATAATAATAATTATAACTGTCAGAAAAGAGACTTACCTTGATAGTAGTCCCTTCTAGAAGAACTTAACTTGACAAATCATTTTGTATTTTTTCTGTTGCTGTACACCAGTGTTTCTGAAAGTGTTCTGAGAAATGACTTTCAGAAACACATTAACTGGCTGCTCTGGTTTGTTTATTTACTGGCACCATGGACACAGAGCCTCGTGGCTCCCATTGGCTCAGTTTCATCCTTTGCAGCCAAGGGGAGCTGTGGGAAGCGGTGTGGGCTGGGCCACAGCTTCCCACGGCTCCCCTTGGCTGCAAAGGACGAAACAAAGTCAATGGGAACCAAGAGGCTCCGTGGCTGCGGCGCCGTAAATAAACAAACCGGGGTGGTAAGCTAATGTGTTTCTGACAGTGATTTTGCGGAACACTTTCAGAAACACTGGTGTACAGCAATAGAAAAAATACAAAATGATTTATCAAATGATTTCACGGAACACTTTCAGAAACACTGCTGTACACTATATTTGGCTTTTTCTGGAAAAGTAGATGTATAACCTACTAACTATGTCTACTGAAATAGAAACGTGCATGAAAACATTAGTTTGTTTATTGATTTTAATCTAAAAATAAGTTGCTTACTCACTTTCAAAAATAAACTTCCAAGTTCATCATGAATAGAATAAGTGTGTTTAAATGAATTAAATACAAGGTTTGACAAATCCACTTATTTATGGAGAGTTGTGCCATACTTCTCAGTTCACGTGGAATTTATTTTCAATTGGGGAAAAAAGGTATGAAGAACATAAGCAAATGCAAAATTATTTTTTCTGCAGGGATAGATGGACTGAAACAAAACAGATGTAAGAAAAAGGCTCAATTTCTGAGCTCCCTCCATAGTCCAAGATGCCAGACTATATGGTGGGAAATTGCTCTGAAGTGGGGATTAGGGGAAGAGAAATCCTTCTTGCTCAAGTCATTCTGTGGCAGTGCAGCAGCTTTCTTGACACTGCGCTCGCCTCGTTACTAGAGTATGTAGTTGTATACATGATTAACTAATAAGCCTGGTCTTATTGGTTAATCATAATCACTACATGTGCCCTCCCTTGCTGCCTCTGTATCAGAAGTAGCAAGGGGAGGAGGAGACGGGAGCTGGTGCCCATAGGGAGCCAGCTTTTAAGGCAGGCCCCCACATGTGCTGGCTCCTGTGGAACTGCTCGCCCTCCCACCCCACACTGCTTTCAAGCGGGCTTCCCATGAGGCAGCAGCGCGGAGGGGCAGGCGAGTGCTAGCTTTTGCGGAGCTGCCTGCTTTGCTCCTTTGATACAGAGACAGCAGGGGGAAGGAGGAATCAGGAGCTAGTGCTCACAGGGACCCCCCCCCCCACCCAGCGTGTACACTTGTATCTGCTGAAAAGTTCAGTGAATACATGTTTACACAAATAAACACATTTTAATATCTCTGATTGTTCATAGAACACATATGGGCCAAATTATAGTCAGTTTGACCTTTTTGTTACCAAACTATGGAATGTGTCAGTTAGAAAGCCTAGCTATAGCTTAAAGTAGGGTTTGTGTGTGTGCATGTTAATTTTTTAAAATCAGTAAAGCAGATGGATTTTGAGCGTGTGCATGTGTGCCGCTCTCTGTATTCCTTACCCCACCTATTTGGATTTTTAAAGTCAAGATCTTGTAGACAGGACTATTTTGAATGGGGATCAGTTGTTTTTCTTTCAGTCATAGCAGCATGCTGACTCCTGTTGGTGTGACCAGATAATTTTATAAGTTTAAAAACTTATTTGCTTAAACTTAACTCTTAGCTTTTTGTTGTTCGCTCATAGGACTATTTAAATATAGTTTTTTCATAACAAATTTCCCTTTTTTTAAAAATGGTCTCCAAGGAAAGGAAGATTTGTTATTTGCTAGAGAGAGGCTATCTCATCACCTGGAAAAAAATTGAGGTAATTAAACCAGAACTAACATTTACCTCTGGAAAAAACTTAAACAATGAATAGTTGCAAGGCATGGCTACCCCTCTGAAGCTTTTGAACGTGCAATTTACCTCTGGGTTAGTTAATAAAAATTTAAAAAAGCTTCTTTCCAAGTGAAAACAAGGCCAAAGTGGTTTGACTTGTTTGGATCAGCTGTGTCTAGGACAAATACTGTCTTTTGTGAAAGGTGAAGCTTTTTTTTTAAAAAAAACACACACACAAAAACAGGACTAGATAATTTCCCCCTGATTTTGTTGGAGTGGAATGGCTTACAATTCCCTTTTGGAATACCATATGTAGGTCACCTAAGAAGTCATGGGTTCTTTGGAATCTTCATAGATTCCAGGAGATCAGTGAGAGTCCAGGGCTGTCCTGTTGTTTTCTCAGCCGCTGGCAGCACACTTCATTATACTTCCACTGGCCACGTCTGCTCACAGAATCCTAATCTTAAATCAAGAGAGTGAGGGTGTTCTTGGTGTGTAACAGGCTTAGCAGAAAAGCCCCTTACACACAGCTCCAGATAATTTTCCTTGCAAACTGTTGGGCTGGAGGCAGAGATAATGTGCACCCACTAGCACTGCCACTGGTCTCCACACACTCTTCCCGTGTGGATCTGGCATAGCTAGATGGAGGGCAGTGCTGCAAAGGCAGTTGAATCCCATTTCAGCATGGTAAGGAGTGTTCTGCAAGGGTCCCTGTATTCTCTCACTTCCAGCTGACCAGGGAAGCAGTTACATTGACATTCAATTGTATGACTAGCTTTATTCTTCCCTTTTCAATTGCTGTTTAAAAACTTGGATAAATGCTTTTGGCTTTGAATTCCTTAGGCTGGGTAGCTAATGTTTACAGCCCAGCTGGTTTATTTTAAAACTGGCAGACCTCTGGAAGGTTTTTATTTTTCTCCTCTTGATTGGTGAAGTGGGGAATGTTATGGAGACTTAACATTAATGGAATTCTACACACTTGTTTTCAGTTTAACTTTTTCAGACAGGTCTGTCTGCAGTGTGAAATTAGGATGGACTCAGAGTTCTCTGATCACAACTTGATTGCTTTTTCCCATTAAAACCTCTATCTTCCTGAAAGTGGGGTGTTTTTAAAAAGGACATAATCCTGAAGGCTTTCAGCAATTGTTTTGATGCTGAGCAGCTAAGAATATATTTCTAGATGCTAGTGGGCATCCTGAGCTTATGTAAAAGAAAGCGCCTACACTTTAATATATAGTATTTCTAGTCGACAGGTATTACGTTATTCCTCGAGCTTTCTTTGCCATAGGGCTAAATTCAGTAATTAAAATGTACATAAACATATCTGTAGCTATCTCATGGGCTATTGGTGAAGGCATGGCTGGGGGAGGCAAGCCCTCCACTCCCACCTCCAGCCCCGCCCCTTTCCCACCCCCACAGGGAGGCGGGGCAGTGCGCAGTGTACAGGGAGAGGAGGGGAGCAGGTGGGCATGTGCTCTCCATAGCCTGGAGGAGGTTGGAGGGTGTGTGGCATGGCCCTAGCTTCTCCAGCCCCAGAGGAGGTTGGAGGGCGCGTGGCATGGCCCCAGTCTCTCCAGTCCCGGAGGAGGGTGCACTGCTTGGCCTGCCCCAGAGCATGGGGATAGCAGGCACTGGGGGCAGCAACACTCCATCCCAGAACACCTGCTGCAGGCATTCTGGAGGTGAAGTGTGGGCAGGGCTATGCCTGGCGGTTTGGGAAGGCAGAGCCTTCCCCTGCCTTACATACCGGATACCTCATAACTTCTAAGTTCAGAATCTTTGCTTTCTATTCCCTCTCTCTCCTCCCTCTTCTATTTTGTGAAGGCCTGTTGGCAAAGTGCTCTGTAAATGGCTAGGCTTGTGCTCAGTCCTCTCCCCTGGTTGGACATTCCGTAGGCAAAGAATGCAAGACATCAGCGTCTGGATGAAGAGCAGCTAATGGAAGCTGAAGCCAAGTAAGCCATATGTGAAGCTTGGTTTAACTTGAGCCAGTTGCTCTTCAGTCAGATGTTGCTCTCTTGCAGTTTATCTGACACATTTGTAATGGCATTGCTTGTATGTACTGAGCAAGAGATGTATCATCAATATATATTTGGCTCTAATGTCTCTCAGATTTTTCTAAATAATCTCTTCTACATATTGAAGGTATTGTATGTAGCTAACATAGGTGTGGTTCTGCCCTTCACAAGTGAGAGTAGGTGGACTAGAAGGTCAGAGTCTGGAGATGTGGAATTTGTGATAGGAGGAAAAATGAATGAACGCAGTAAAGCTAAAAGCAAAAGCTTCCTACATACCTGGTTATCCTGCTGTATTCTGGTCATTTCATTTTTGAAATAACACCTTGAAAGCTTGAAAATAAAATATTTTCTTTCTAAAATGTGTTAACTATGCACTTGTACTGGCTTATTATTGGTTTATTATTGAAGAGCTGCTTAATACTGGGTTGCAGAAACTCAGGATGCATATCTACTGATCAATTCATATCCTTAATTTTTCCCAGCTTTGTCTATGCTTATGTGTCTGCTTCTGTTTGTTATTCATCTCAACTTTAGCACTCCCCTTTTCTCCTCTCCATCTTATATTTCTGCCTTCTGCCATGTCTGACCCCTGCACTTTGAATAACCTTCTTTACCACAGTACATCAGGCTTCCAACTCTCCTTTTAAATCCTTAAAATCCATGTCTTCTGTCTTCAAATGATAGTTATGTAAATATAATTTCTTCTCCACTTCTATTTTATTTAAAAACTGTGTTATTACTATTCCTCTGATCTCCCTAAATATTCTTAACTAAACTCTGTGTGTTTTTAGATTGTAATTATCTAATTTCCTTGACTTTGAGCATTGTATAGCATGGAATATGTCTGCACCTAGTAATACTGTCTTACTGTTTATTGTTTATTAATTTCTTCAATGTGAACAGCAGTGGATTTATGGTGCTTGAAACAACAATAATTTTGATTCTTCAGGAGCTCATCCTGTGAAGTCTCTTCTTCACTAGTGATAATTCAATTAAAAAGCTCTTCATGTACTTTGACAGAGTACTTCAATTTGCTTTAATCAGTTGTACCAGAGTTTAGACCATGTCTCTATTCCTAATATGAAAGTTAGTGGGTAGTGCAGTCTGCCACCATGAATTTGTTTTCATCATATTGCTCTTGCCAATAGTGACTACTTTACTTTTCATGTATACCTAAAATATTAAGGACACGTTTTTCATTTTGTTGTTGGACTTTAAGAAGTTAGCAGGGATTGTTATCAGCTGAAAGACTATTATACAGAGTGCCAGTAAAGAAATTGACATCTTAGAAACTTTCAGTTGGGTGGTGGCTGTTATTTGCCAGATAAGTCATTTGTACCTAACACTTGCCTTCACTTGAACAATGCTCATTTTCTTGTACTTGAGTGCTTGTACTCTCCTTTCTTGCATTTTTTTTAAGTCCCTCAGTCCTCCTTTCCACCTCTTAAAGCACATCTTGGTGATTGTTTTCAAATTGTAATGTTTTGAGAAGGTTAGACTGTACCTAGAAGATATAGTCCAATGCTTTAGTGCAATATAATTAGGGAAATACTAAACGACACTGACCTCATTTCCTTTAGAACAATGAAAATTAATAGTTTCACATTTTATTAGGCTGATATTCCAGATGTAGTGTACATTTAATTAAGTGTAGTTTCCTTTTGGTTATGGTATGTGTATCTGTTTTTTGTCGCAAATTCTTTCTAGTTTTACAGTTTTCCACATGTTTTCTTTCACCATTTATGATTTTTTCAAAGAAGAGCTATAAGGATTTAAATCACTTTAGCATGCAGCAAAACAGTTCCCATTCAAACAATAAACGCCATTTTAAAAAGGCTTTAGATCTTCTGTCACTTCATAAATATAAATGTATAAAAACATTATGCAGTTGTAGTGCCCACCTGCTAATTAAATGCAGATTTCCTCAAACTTGTTTTAAAATCTGCTTATTTGTTTCAACTCTGTCTCTGTTCAGAATACATATGGTCCTTGTGAAACTAATTATGCTTATGGAGCAGCTGTTAAATTTAGTGCAACTAATTTTATCCAATATTTTACATTTTAATTGATTACCTGTGAAGAAATTAGCAAATTAACACTTATTGTGCAGAAACTGAATGGGCTTTTATAGAGACTTTTAGTTTTTACAATTGGACTTAGTGTTGATGGAATAAAGACACGTCTCAGGATTTTAGATAGGAAAGTTATTGTGACCCTTGATTATCTGGTGTGAGAATTTAGGGATATTGAGTGATGCTAAGCATCTGTGTGTTCTGTAATGTAGACATGAAAAGCAGATTGGAAAGTAATAGCTTTTTCACAGAATTTTGGTAACATATGGGCTTATCTGGATCTAAGCAGTCTTTGAAGATCTTTGAACTTGACTAAATGACTTAACCTTTGGCATAGTGGGTGGGTGTTGGGTGGTTATGGGTTTTTCTGGAGGGGGTGCAGGGGAGGAGGTTGGCAGTCTATACTCAATTTTGAATTCTCCTTCCACTCTCCTCATCCATAGTTTTATAATTTTTAACATTTTTGTATTTGACCTTAAAATTAAATGGCAACTTTTAATTTTTGTTACAATACACAAAATAGTATTATTAAAAAGTGTCTTTACTGTTCAAATAGGTAATTTTTATTTAAGAAAATTAAGCAATAACAATGTTCAAATATTTTGGAAAACTTTCATCTTCAGTAATGATTATATACAAATTTTCTTTTTTCTTGGCTCAGATGACATCTTAATGCTATGAAACCTGTTCCAATTGGGGAGAAAAAGATACAGTTAATAAAGTTACATTTTTATTTAAGCTACTTCAGTAGCCTCGGTCATTAAGATAGAAAATGTGAGTAAATCATAGGTGTACCATAATAGACTACAGATGGGTACATATGGGTTTTTAAAATGCATAAATTATTCGTGCAACTTATCTCATGAATTTAGTGCATTTAAATTTTCATAAACTTCTAAACCTCAGTATTCTATTCTGAAATAAAAAGTCTGTTAAATTTAAAAAAGAGTCATTGAGAGACATAATAGATTCTTACTGCCAGGATAAATGCAGTTGTATTCCTTCTCTATGGTTCCTTGAAGACACCCATTCTATACAAATGCTCTTTAGCAGTGACTTCTTTTTTGGATAGAGACTTGCATCTCTCTCCTTCTTAAGGGGATTTCCAGGTTACACAGTTCCCTGCATAAAGCTAGCCAAACTTCATATACAGGCTAGCATCTGCACTTTGCTTTCTCTTCAGAGGCTATAAACAGTTTAATTGCCAGACTGAAAAGGTACCACATGGTTTTTAATAAGCAAGTACATTTATTCTTGAGGTAAAAACATTAGAGAAAATATAATAATAAAACCCAAACCAACCTACACACATGCTAAAAAGATTATCAAAGGTTGCTTCCACTCAGTTGTGGGCTCTAATGAGTGTCAGTCCTTCCAGCACTCACAGTTGGGATTTCCCCATGCTTACAAGTTCATAACTGTCTCATATTTAGAACCAGAGCAACCATGAATAGTACAGTCTTTCGCTTATACAGTTTGGGCCTTGGTCTTTCATCACAGGTGATCAGCAGATGGTGGCCCACTCCTCAGGGTGTAGTTTTAAAATGCTGGATTTTTGCAAAACTGGAGGTGGGACATTTGCATTCTCCCTCTTGATATTCCCCAGAAAACCACTTCACACTTTTTCTTCCACTAGTCCATTGTTGTCTAGCATTATAGTTATTTGAACCGTCCCCCAGTCTCCCAGTGTTAACTGTTACATTCCCCCCACTCCCTGGTTACATAAAGTCCTAGCCAACAGTACTATATTATAAACTATTTTCTTAATACAGTGGACCTCAAAATACTTAACCTGATTTCATCAAGGTGTCTCAAGGGCACTGGACAAAATTGCCATATATGTGTCACTAGGTATTCTGTTGGATTCCAAAGCTTAATTTCTTAGGATTTTAGACTTTTAACCAAAGTAGGACACTGATCAATCTTTTTTTAAAAACAATTCACTTTGTTTTATGAAATTGTACTGGATCTGTCCAGTTCCCAAGAGGTTGAAGACGTTTGTATAAATCCATGGTACCCCCGCACCTTGAATACTGCATACAGATGTGGTCACCTCATCTCAAAAAAGATATATTGAAATTGGAAAAGGTTCAGAAAAGGGTATAAAAATGATGAGGGGTTTGGAATGGGTGCCATATGAAGAGAGATTAAAAAGACTGGGACTTAAGGATAAGTTGTTATCCTTAAGTTATTACGGGTAAGTTTTTTACTTGTTCCCATAACATAAGAACTAGGGATCACCAAATGAAATTAATAGGTAGTGCACAGTCAACCTGTGGAACTCCTTGCCAGAGGATGTTGTGAAGACCAGGACTTTAACAGGGTTAAAAAAAGGAACTAGAATACATTAATTGAGGTTAGGTCCATCAATAATTATTAGCGAGAATGGGTAGCAATGGTGTCCCTAGTCTGTTTGTCGGAGGTTGGAAATGGATGACAGGCGAGGGATCACTTGATGATTACCTGCTTCTCTTCACTCCCTCTGGAGCATCTGGCATTGGCCTCTGTTGGAAGACAGGATATTGGGCTAGGTGGACCTTTGGTCTGACCCAGTATGGCCGTTCCTATGTTATGTTCTTATGTCTGGTACAATAATATACTATTTATTACAGGAAGAATCAATCATGACCCCCTATATTTAGGTTGTCTAACACATGGTAAGAGATTCTTGCAACTTTTCTCGGACACTCTGCCTCCCTCCATTGTTTGCAGCAGGCCTTTAACATTTGGCAGGAGCAAAGCCCTATTGCTAGTGTTATGGCCTTTGTCCCATGAATTACCATCTAGAGTTGGTTGTTATACATTTTTTTTCACACTTGGCTGAATTTTGGCACCATGCCAAAATAACTGAACATGAGCATTCTAAGGAGCTGATACTGCCCCTAAAGCAATATCAGTACCATATGCTGTATCTTATATACCAGGGTTTCCCAACCTATGGGTCAGGACCCAAATATGGGTTGCCATTACATTTCAAAAGGGTCGCCAAGTGTCTCCCCACATGGCTCTGTTCTCCCTCCTTCCTGCATTTTTGAATTGCCTTGGGTCACCAAGTCTTCCTGAATTGTCAGAATGGGTCCCCATCTGGAAAAGATTGGGAACCGCTGCTGTATACTGAGAATGCCTGGTAGCTGCCAGACCAGCTGTAGCTGCAGGGATTTTTTGAAAGTTAAGCTGAATTCCTGGCCACACCTTCCCTTTCCTGACTCCTCATATGGTCTTAGACTACATCTACACTGCGGAGCTATTTTGGCTTACTGGCAGTATCCCGAAATAGGTTTTCTGCATCTTTTGAGCAAGCCTATTATTTCGAAATACAATGGGCTTGCTATTCCGAAGTCCCTGTAGACCTCATTCCATGAGGAGTAAGGAACGTTTTGGAATAGCACTCTATTTTGAAATTTGGCACTGTGTAGAGAGCGCCAATTACAAAATAAGCTATTCAAAATTAACTCAAAATAAGATACGCAATTTGCGTACGTCATATGGTCCTGCAGCACCTTCGAGGCTAAGAAAAAAAATTGACATAATGATTAGTAATAGCATTAATGAAACGAACTCACAGACTTTATTTAATGGGACTTCTGCTGCATCTTTTTGTACATTTCTTTGAAGTTTACATCATAACTGGTCAAATCCAGCTTCGTGCAGGCATTCAAGCTGTCTTCTGTCAATCTTACGGCTGGGGATGTAGGAGTTTGAATTGGAGTGTATGAGGGGCTCAGCGCAGAGGGGGTTGGATGTATTATGGGCTCAGAGCACAGGTTTGAGGTGTGTGTGTGGTGCAGGAGTGTTATGATGCTGCAGCTAGATGCAGGCTGGGCCTCAGTTGGGGGCTTGTTAGCTAGGCTTCATTTTTAAATAAAGTAAAATATGTTCAACACAAAAGGTTTCAACATTGTCTTTATTTATGGCAGGGATGGGGAACCTTTTTTGGGTCAGAGACCACTGTCCCACAGAAAAATCAGTTGGGGACCACACAAGTGAGAAGCAGAGAAACTACCCCTCCAGAAATATGTAACCCTCATTGATGTGGCCCCCAGTTGAGACGCCTTACTCCCCTGGTACTGCAGCCTCATGTGGGGGGCAGGGAGGACTGAGGTTCAAGGTCTCAGGCCAGATTAACTCTTCTGGGGTTCCAGGTTTAGTGGATTTTGTGCCGCCCATGCTCTGGCGTGGGGCCAAAAATTGAGGGGTCCAGTGTGCAGAACAGAGCTGCTGATCAGTGGGATAGGGATGGGGGTGCAAATCTGAGCAGGAGGTAGGGTGCAGGAGCAAACTGGGAGTAGGTGTCTAGCCAGAGGAGAGGGGCCAGGAGCTGGTTGGTGTCTGGCCAGGGGAGAGAGGGCAGGAGCAGGGTGCTGGTGGGTGTCTGGCCAGGGGAGAGGGGGCAGGAGCAGAGTGCTGGAAGGTGTCTGGCCTCGGGAGAGGGGGCAGGAGTAGGGTGCTGGTGGGTGTCTGGCCAGGGGTTTGGATTGTGACCTAGGGCAGGGGATTGCGGTGCAGTATCTGGGAGGGGGTATAGGCTCAGGAGGGGGCAGAGGATTTGGGTTATGTAGGGTAGGCGGTAGGAGTTGGGGGGTTAGAGGGTGGGGGAGAGGAAGGAGCTGGGGTGCCAGAGGTAAGCTCTGGCCAGGACACTCACCTGTAAGACTTGCAGCTCAGCCCCTTTCTGGCTACGTCTACACTGGCCAATCTTGTGCAAGAACATATGCAAATGAAGTGTGGTGATGAATATTGCCATGCCTCATTTGCATACTTAATGAGCCGCTATTTTTGCGCAAGGGGCTTTTGCTCAAGAAGGAGCAGTCTACAGTGCTCCTTCTTGCACAAGAGCCATTCTGCCTGAAAATAAGTGGCAGAACGGCTCTTGCACAAGAGGGGGGTTTTGCACTCCTTCTTGTGCAAAAGCCCCTTGCGCAAAATGGCAGCTCATTAAGTATGCAAATGAGGTGTGGCGATATTCATCGCCACACCTCATTTGTATATGTTCTTGTGCAAGACTGGCCAGTGTAGACGTAGCCTCTCTGTCAGGAGCTTTCCTTGCCCATGGGATTGTGCTGGGGGCAGGAGCAGCCATGAGGCACCGTTTCTTCTCTTTCCCCCCCCCCCCCCCCCCCGCCGGCACACACTGTGGAAAATGAACAGCCCATAGCTGCTTTTCTGCATGGGTTGTGTGGGTGGGGCAAGCAGCGGAATCTGCCTAGGGGCTCTCTGTTGCCTCCATGGGCCTGATCCAGCCAGTGGAGGGTATTTTGCTCAGGCCTGCTGCACGGGGAGTAAGGGGGTGGGGGGCTGGGCTTGAGCTTCAAAAAGAGCCATATCTGACTATGGCTCGTGAGCCATGGGTTGCTGACCCCTGATCTCGTGTAACTAGCCCTGTAGCTTAAGTGGTAGAAGGCAGAGCTGAAGATGCAGGCTTCAAATCCTGTTGCTGATGTGCTATGGGGTGGCGAGTTGTTATGCTTGAACACAATAGATATGTATTTTACCTTTTCCCTCTTTAAAAAAAAAAATTCCATACCAAATTATATGGTGTAAGAATTTTGTTTAGGTTTTAAAGTCAAGCATTAAGAAAATAAGAAATACTAGATTTACTGTTACCTGTGCAACCTTAAATCTGTTCCCTTGCAGCCATTGTAATATGTTTTTTTCTTTTAACATAATTACATACATAATGACAGGCTATGAAGACCACCTTTTCAAAATTGTAATTAGAATAATTTAAGATCTGTACTTTAAGGCTTTGCAGTTAGATGTAAGACTCTACTTTTGAATGATCTTGTCATTAGAAGTTTGAACCCTGCATAAAAAGGCATAGAGAATTTACTGCTGAGTTACATTAGCAAATGGATTTAGTGAACCCCAACCAGAATGAGAGGTTGGAGTCTCCCTCAGGAATAGAGGAGATTAGCTGGGTGTAGTCTTTCAGGGAAAACCCTAGGAACAGCCACATTTTAGGAGGAAAGTTTAGGCTGAAGTTTATGCTGTAGGAGTATTTAGCAATAAAACTAATCCTCAGAAATGGGGTAACTTTACTCTTTGTACAGAGTGTACAGAGTGTATTTAGCATCATTTGGTAATACTGTCTGTTTCTATTGGAACATTAGATGGATAAAATAAAATTGGAATGAATTACACTTATATTAAGATAGTAGGGTTAATCCATCCATTTTTGTGCATGTCATTCTTCAAGTGATATCCCAATGGGTTTTCCACATAAGGTGTTGGGTCATCCCGAGAGCTGCAAAATTGGAGCTTTTTCATAGCAGTTAGCGGTCGGGCTGTGCATGCGCCACAGGTGCTCGTGCTGCTGGTGGTTGGGTGCTTTGTGCGCGACCTGACTCCTCCCCCCCCCCCCCCCTTCGGTTCTTCTTCTACTACCCTCGGTCACGGATGGAGCTCTTCTGCCGCTTCAGGCATTCCTTTCCTCACAGAAAACTTCACTTTCTCTTGCTGACCTTCTAACCTCATTCAGTTACAATTTGTTCCTTGTTACATTCTTGCCACTCTGGTTTAAAAAAAAAAAAGGAAGAAGCCAAGCTGTTCCTTCATCACTGGTCCATACAGACCACTGCAGCGGCTCTGCTTTGCTCCAGACAGCTGCGTTCCTCATTACTTAAAAAAAGGAAGAAAAACAAACAAACTTAGGAGCACAGAAGGCAGCAACCTATTAATACACAATCGTGCCGACGGTTCAAACAAGACCTCCCCCCCAGCCTTGAACATTAAACGGCTCCTGGTATGCTGGACTTTCAGGGCTTTAAAAAGTGCCGCAGCTGTAATGACTCTATGCTATGTCTGGAAGGTCCCTCCTACTTGCCCTTCTCCCTTAGATCCAGGCTAGGCAGGCTAGCTGCTCTTGTTCAGGGAAGTGAGCTAGGGCTAGGGTTAGGGTGACAGTGGCCAACCTGCAGCTGGCAGTTGGGGTGGCTGGGGCCACCTAGCTCTGAGAAGCCTCTGGGCACTAGGGCCATGCTGCCTGGTGCTTGTGGGCAGGGAGGGCATTGGAAGTGTTGGGGTTTCCTGCCCTGTGTTTGGGGTTGTGTGTACTGGGGCTGCCTGGCTTGTGCTTGGGTCGGGGGTGAGGGATGGGACTCAGGGCATAAAAGAAGCCATAACCAACCACCCAGTAGTTGAGGGGATGGCAGCTATGGTTGGGGTTCTGGACTCCAGTGGGAGGAGGGGTGGTGCTCGCTGGGGGCTAGTCTTCATAAGCTGGCAGGTCACTCGCTACTCATGACATCAAGAGAATATCTTTAGCTCATGATTCTTTATTCTAAAACAATTTGTAATTAGATGAACAGCAGCTTTTTGTTGTTGAAGGGAACAAAACCAAAACAATTTTTAGGACATATAGTAGAAATAATATCTCATATCTATAAGTATGCAGATCAGATGTCTCAGAATAAATGCTGGTATCACTGATGATGTTGTAGATATCCAGTAAAAATGGTGGATTTTGCCTAATGTGGCAGCTTAATAGAATTAATTTATAACTTTTAAAATGTGCCGTTTTCTCCTCTCTTCTTTAAATACTCTTCTATAGTTCTTTAGCTTTCTAGCTTCCTAAGGGTTTTATATTGTGCCTTTTATCAGAGAGTCTGAACACCTTTCTCTTCCTCATTACTTATAGATTACTTCAGGTTATTTCTGTTTAACTTCATTTACATAACCATTCTGTCAGTGTATAAACTTTATCTCTAATCTTATTCTCATTAACTTTTCTATTTAAAGTGCTTTACATACTCCTTACTCTTAATTCTTCTAAGAGATACTTTTTTTTCTTCTTTTATGTTTCTCTTTCCTACCAGGGTACTTGGCATCTTTCTTCTTCTTAGCAACTCTGCCTCTCTTCGTTGTTCTGCTACCTCCTTTAGCACAAATATAATTGAGAAAATCAACAGATATCTTGATATATTGGGGATTTCCATCTCTACAATTTTAAAGCAAACTGCATACATTCCTTTCCTTGCATCAGGCTTGCTTGTGTATGACTGGCTGGACTGTGATGGAGTCAAAAATAGGTTCTGTCACTGTGCTTAGCTGGATGCCTTGGCAGCCTGTCCCCTATACTCTTTCTCCTCCTTTGTCCACCTCCTCTTACTCACTATTAATGGCAGAGGCCTATGACTTCGGTTTGTTGGAAAGCATTCACAGAGTTCTTAGGCACTTCTTGGCCACGTCAACTCCTTCCTGCGCAGCTGGTGCAGCCTTCCTGACCACCTTGGTGGCAGGCCCCTGTCTAGTGGCTGTTCTGGACCTCTATATGTTCAATATATGCACTTGCTATACCTTAAATGAAAATTTAAAACATTCTCTGCATGAAAAATATAGAATTAAATAATGAAAATTATTTTGGTTATAATTACCAACCAATATGTGTATGTAGCTTTTTTTCCAGTTGAATATTCCTGTAAAACTATATACTTTATTATGGAGCAATGGGCAATGAGGTGAAAGAAAACACAGAATATTATACTTGGTAACTAAGCCACTGAACTTGCAAGGGACTGTAAAAGTACTCTGGTCACTGGTAGGATTGGGGCCTATGTTTGCAGGTTTTCATTAAAGTGTAGTTTTATGCTAAAAAAATACATTGTCACACCACATGACTGTCAGCCGTCTAGGCTCAGCCTAGGCTCTCAGACACAAAATTGACTTTGTTCTTGGACAGCGGTCTGCAATCTTTCCGAAGTATTGTGCCAAGATTAAACCCTCCTGCCCTGGGCTGTGCTGCCCTCCTGGGAGGTGGGGAAGGGCTCTCTCCACCACATACTCCATGGACCACCTAGGTCAATGCAAACCTTTCCGCGGACCACCCAGTTGCTAATGGAGACTCCATTTATTACATAATTACATCCAAGCCATTTTGCTAGTTCTGCAGCTAAGGAGAATAGTTTAATTTAAATTATTAAACAGATTAAGCATTTTAATTTTCTCGTGTTAGTTTATCAAACTTCATTTTAAATAAAATAAAATATTAATTTATGTCCAACACAAAAGGATCCCAGGTTTTCTTTCTTTATGGCAGGGATGGGGAATCTTTTTTGGGTTGGGGGCCACTGATCCACAGAAAAATCAGTTGGGGACCACACAAGTGAGAAGCAAAAAAAACTCCTCCAAAAAACCCCAACCCTCACTGATGTGGCCCCCCCAACTGAGACACCTCACTCTTCTGGCTCTCCAGCCCTACAGGGTGAAGGGAAGGGACAGGGAAGATTGAGGTTCAGGGCTTCCCATAAGCCAGATTTACTTTTGTGGTTTCAGAGTTAGTGGATTTTGTGGATCCCCTAAGGCTCTGGGGTGGGGACAAAATGAGGGGTTCAATGTGCTGGATAGGGCTCCCAGCAAGTGGAATAGGGATGGAGGTGCAGGATCTGGGCAGGAGATGGGGTGCAGGAGGGGGTGAGGGTGTGAGTTCTGGGTGATAGGTTGGGTGCAGAAGCAGGCTGGGAATAGGGTGTCTGGTCAGGAGGGAGGGCACAGGCGCAAGGGAGAGTAGGAGCTGGGGGTGTGGGGTCTTGGCAGGGGGACAGAAGGTGAGCAAGGATGGATCGGGTGCAGGGGTCTGGGTATGAGGAGGGTGCTTACCTGGCTTTGCGCCTCTGCTGCTCGCAAATGCCGCTCCCATTGCCAGTGCCTTCTCGTGCAGGCTGAGCACCAGGTTCTTGGCCAGCTCCTCGGGGTTCAGGTGGGCCAGCCGGGTAGCATTGTAGGTCTCCAGGGCCTCAGCCAGCTGCAAGCCCTAGATCTCGACCACCAGCTTGAAGTTGCCGCTGTGAAAGGCCTCCTCAGCCACTTGCAGCATCTCTGCGCAGGGCCCCACATTCGGCTCCAAGCTGCCCGCTCCGCTTGCTGGCAGTTCCAAGGCGTAGAAGTCTGGTTTTATCTTAGAACTGTCCCCCCGTCCCTCCATAGCAGCGGCTTCCACTGTACCAAAGAACAAGTTGCCTAGAGGAGGAGGCAGCGGCACAGCTGGACTGGGGCCCCCATGTGTCAGAGGCAGTCCCACGGTGGGAGGGAAGGGGCTGCACAGTGGTGAGCCAATGAGTGGCAGAGTTGCTGGAAAATGTGTGCCACCGGAAGCCAGTCTGGCTGCCTACTGGCAAAGCTCCAGTGGGGCTCTGCCAGAGTGGTGGTGGAGAGAAGGCTGCTGTGCTGCACGAGGAGCAATGGCAGTTCATGGAGCCATTTCTCAGTCGCTTCTCCCCCGCAAATAGTGAAATGTCCGGTGACATAGATCTAGCAGGAAGGCTCACATGCCAGTGAAAATCAGCTCGTGTGACACTTATGGCATGTGTGCTATAGGTTGCTGACCCCTGCACTAGGATATTGTCCCCAGTAGTAAACTCTGCCCTTTATTAACAAATTAAACCTTCAGTGACAGTTGTGGAACCCTTTCAACGTCAGGGGGTTTGCATGGGGGCAATTGATTGGAATTTAGGAAATCATTCTGATGTACAAAAAGGAATGGAACTCAGCTCATTCTTCAGCAGTCGCATTGGCCCTGCCTTGTTTAATATTATGTACCAGATATGTTGAGTAAGATGGTCTCATGTTTTAAGTCATTTTCAGTATAGACTCATACTTTGTCATCAATTGATTCCTTTTTAATTTCTCATTTGTATTGTCAACGCCTGTGTTTTTTATTTTAATTGAGAAAAGATTATGGAAAAAACAGATGGACTGTATGTGAGAAATCTGGTGTGCTGTTTGAATTAAAAAATTGTAATTGCTAAGGTTGAATATTGTTTTTTTTGCATAGGTCACGATCAAGACTACATCAGCGCTCCTATAGTCGAAGCAGTGAAAGATCCAGTCATAGAACTCATAGCAGATCTCGTGAAAGAGAAAGGCGTAAAGGTAGAGATAAAGAAAAAATAAAAGAGAAGGAGAGAAACAGAGGGAAAGAGAAGGAGTTGTATACCACTAAGCGTGGGTAAGTGTAATGACAAATCAAAATGAATTCATTACAATAGTGAATGAAAACGTATTCAGTATTACTTGTTTTTTTGGTCATCAACTTGCTAGTAAACATTTGTACTTAATTTATACTAAATTAAATTACTTTTCCCTTTTAAATCCTCAAACCATATGGTCCTCAAAAGACACTGAGCAGTATAGCAGACACCTTAATTTACTGATCTTTCACTGTTCTCTCTGTAGATAGGTGTGCAGGAATTTCATAAGAAATCAGTATAGATTACAGGCTAACTTTACTATTTTAAAGGAATGTGTGACAAAAAGGGCTGTAATGTTTGAGCAGAGATCATACCTACCACATAACCTTCTGTTTCTAATTTCTTATTTTACCTTACTGTACTTTAAAAAGTATACTTACTATACGTTTACTATACTATACTTTTTCCTGCTTGATGACAGTGTGATGTCATGTGTCAGTCTGCTTCCTGCAGCCCCTCCCTCCACCCTCAGCTGTATGGCCTCCCCCTTTCCTGTGCTCTGGGGGAGCGAGGAGCCATGCAACCTCCCATACTCTGGCCTGCCCTGGCAAGGGCTGAGGCAGCAGGAGACTTGAGCTGTGTGGCTCCTGGGACATGCAGCTTCCCCCCTCCCCGGTGCTCTGGGGAGAGGCTGCATGGCTGCCCTACTTTGTCTCCCCCACCCCCCTCCCATGATCCCCTATCAGCTCCACACCACACAGGCTGGCGGTTACCCCTCCCCCATATGCTGCCCACCCTTGAGCGTCCCTCCGGCAGCAATTATATGGGCGGGCAGCTGCCAGAATTTAAATCGAACCGTGCCTCTCCTCCTCTGTCTGGGGCAGGGGAGGAGAGGCATGCAGTGCAGGAACTGTGGGATTTGGGTGGGGGAGGGGGCGCATGCCCTCTTGGGGGCTTGGATGGGGGGAAAAGGGAGAATGAGCAGGAGACAAGGGGGCTTGGGTAGGGTGTGGGGGGGCATAGGAGCTGCACATTCTTGTGGGGGCTTGCGTGGGGGGAGGTTAGGGTATAGGGGACCCACTCAGCTACACAGGCACTCAGGTGGGGGTGCGCAGGAGCCGTGTGGGCTCAGGTTGGGAGAGGTGGGGGCATACAGAAGCCGTGGGGGTTCCGGGGCAGGGACGAGCATGTAAGCAGCAGGGACTCAGGTAGGAGGGCATGGGGGCCTTACGGGGGCAGGAGCTTCAGTGCGGGGGAGGGGGGCACAAGAGCCATGGGGTGAGTTGGGGGACAGCGCATGTGAGAGCCACAGAAACTCACAAGGGGGAGACATGGCAACAGAGGGGAAAAGGGAGATGTTTATAAGATATTTATATAAGATATTTGTTAATAATTTGGGTGCCATGGTGGTATACATCTGAACAAGTGCACATGACCTCAATATTGGTGCACAAGACAAAACTCTGCTCATGGATGGAAAATCTTAGAGGGAACACTGCCTGCTAGTATAGTTCATGCTGTTTCCAAACATCCTAAATATTTTACCTTGTAGAGATGAGGAGCTATTTGAATCCCTCTCCAATTATATAGTGCATCTTTAGATAGAATCTGGCATTAGGAGTCCAGATTTTCTTACCATCAATACACGTGGAGCTCTGAGCCCCTTGCTGGATGGAGTTGATTAAGCAGTTGCGGGGCCATGCTGCCGTGCAGTTTAGAGGGAGCCTTGGTTGGAGGCTTTACCTCTTTTGCCTGTGTCTGTTCTTGCAATCTGGGAAGGTAAATTTTTTACAGATGACTTTCAATCAGGGCAGCAGGCTGGGGTGACACTACTGCAACCACGTCCTTTCCCCCGCCATCAGTAGTTATGGTCATCAGTGACATTGGTGAATGAGGAGAGCATTTTATGTGGTCTCTATAGTAACTACAATAGTGAGACTGGGATCCTCAGCTCAGTCTCACCCACTTTAAGGAAAAATTGTTGGACTGCAAGGGATCAAGCAAGTTGCCTTCCTTTTGTTCTCACTTTGTGTCTGGGCCAGCCCTTGGTCAATATGAAACCAACTTATGAGGGTGGCAGTATTGAAGCTTGATCTCTATTAGCGTAACATGGGCAGTTGAGCTTCAGTTGTAGTTTTGGTTATAGGGACATGTGACACACATTTGGTTAGAGGATTCAGAATATTGTAATTTACTAGGGGTCTGCGCCCCCTTCTCACTATGCTTGCCAACCTCCCCCTCTCTTGGGGTAGGTATCTAGCCGGGGGGGAGGGTACAGGAGCAGGCTGGGGTTAGGGTGTCTGGCCAGGCGGGAGGGTGCAAGAGCAGGCTGGGGGTAAGTATCTGGCCAGAGTAGAGGGGTCAGGAGCAGCCTGGGAGTGCAGGGTCTTGGTGGAAGGGTTGAGTGATGGGGCTGGGGATGTAGGGTCTTGGCAGGGTGGTGAGTGAGGGAGCTAGGGGGTGCAGGTCTCAGGTTGGGGGCGTGTGAGCGAGCGAGTTGGGATTGCAGGATCCTGGCCAAGGGGATGTGTGGTGGGGCTGGAAGTGTGGGGAGGCAGGCGGGCATGCAGCTTGCAGCTCCTGTTCTCCCGGAGCACTGGGGAGGCGGGAGTGGGAGAGGCCGTGCAGCTACTGTTCCCCTCCCAGGAAGGAGGAGGGCGCAGGCTTCCGCCCCGTGGCACTGGGCAGGGGGAAGGGCCAGCGCAGCTGAGGGCAGAGGGGGCGACAGGATGCAGAGTGACATGATGACATCACTCTCTCATCCTGCAGGAAATTTTAAAAAAATATACAGAGAAAGAGATTATGGTTTATATGGTGAATTGCAACTATTGCATTTAAATAGATAAGTCACAAATGGTCCTCGCATAACAAATTGACAGGCAATAGATAACTGCACTTTCTATACTATACCTTTTTTAAACTTTGAGAAGGAGGCACGGTCTGTTAGTGGCATACCTTCAATAACAAAATGCTGCCTTTAAGTCGGGGTGGGCAACAATTTTAGATGATTGGCCTTGGAGCGGAGGTGTGGCAGGGCGTCTGTGAGCCGGATCAGTCCTTTTGCCTACCCTTGCTTTAAGTTAAGCTTGTTTCTTCTGTCCACTTCTGTATTATGTGGTTGTGAATTGCAAGAGAAATAGTCCCAAGACAATTTGTCAAGTCAGATTGGCCCAGATTATAGAAGAAGTTTGAGAACCCTTGATTTGGATACTGTTTGAATGATTATGTATTCAGTGTGCTCCATAAGGTGTCTACTGGTTCTTGATTCTTCCTGAAAGATTAAATGGAAATTTCAAATGTTGTGTCCTTGTCTGTATGCATGATTTCATCTCCTATTCATATATGTATTTCAGAATTTCCTCCTTAGTTGTAGGGTTTTGAACATGCCAGATCCTTTGTGATTATGCTCAGAACATGTGTGAAGCATCTATTGACTGTGTAAAATACTGGGTTAGCTATCCATATATATTGTTTTCTTTGCACTAATGTACTCAGATTGCAGAAACAGTTTGTCCTTAGCTACACATGTAGTTAAACTAACATCCATTGTAAGCAATCATTGATTTCCATAAAGCAGACAAGGTTTTAGAGATGCTTATTCACGTTTTGAATAATTAAATTAAGACATCTTCTGCGAGTTTCTGGTGCCTGTCCAATTGTAAGTTGAAGATATGATGCTTCTGGAAAACTTGAAGTAGCTTTAGTCTTCTGGCTAACATTCTCTCTTTCACTACAATAGTTCTAGTGTCTCAAGCTGTGCATGACGTATTACTGAGCATATAATGGTTTCTGGACTCCTTGAAGCAAGCACATTATAAAGTACTTTGGGCTATATTAATGTGGTTTTATTAAAATATCTTCTTACTTTATAATAGTAAGGATTAATATAAGTTAAGTTTGGAGGAGGTAGTCACAAATGCCTAGAATGTTCAGGAAGCATAAGAATGGCCATACTTTGTCAGACCAATAGTTCATCTAGCTTGGTATCCTGTCTTGCCAACAGTGGCCAATGCCAGGTGCCCCAGAAGGAGGGAACACAGCAGGTAGTAATCCTCACGTGATCCCTCCCCGTCACCCACCTCCAGAGAAACAGAAGCTAGGGAAATCATTTCTGCCTATCCTGGCTAATAGCCATTGATGGACCTAACCTCCATGAATCTATCTAGCTCTTTTTTAAATTCTGTTAGTCCTAGCCTTCACCACATCCTCTGGCAAGGAGTTCCAGAGGTTGACTGTGCGCTGAATGAAGAAAAACTTCCTTTTGTTTGTTTTAAACCTGCTGCCTATTCATTTTATTTGGTGACCCCTACTTCTTATATTGTGGGAATAAGTAAATAACTTTTCCTTATTCACTTTTTCCACACCAGTCGTGATTTTATAGACGTCTGTCATACCCCCACCTTGGTCTCCTCTTTTCTAAGCTGAAAAGTCCAAGTCTTTTTATTTTCTTCATATGGGACCCGTTCCAAACCCCTAATCATTTTTGTTACACTTTTCTGAACCTTTTCCAATGCCAATATATCTTTTTTGAGATGAGGCGACCACATCTGTACACAGTATTCAAGATGTGGGCGTACCATGGTTTTATATAGAGTCAATAAGATTTTTTTTGTCTTATTTGCTATCCCTTTTTTAATTACTCCTAACATTCTATTTGCTGCTTTGGCTGCCGCTGCACACTGAGTGGATGTTTTCAGAGAACTCTTCACAATGACTCCAAGATCTCTCTCTTGAGTAGCTGTAGCTATACTAGTCCCCATCAAGCAAACACATTCTTTATCAGCCCATCTTCCTTTACATTTTGATTTACTTGTTAAATCAGAGTCATGCCAATATGAAAAGAAATTATTATCTTTGTGACTTCTCTTTTTTCCTGGTCATTGTAATATTTTATACTATTTATGTTAATGAATAGAAACAGTTAGTGACATTAGTTCATTTTTCTCAGATCATGTATTGTATGCTGGTCTTTGTAACAGAGGTTTCATACTGTTTAACAATACTTAAAAGTATTAATAACATCCAGGGTAAATTTCATTTGATAGTCTCTTGATATAATTGATCCTTCATATACCTTTTTTAAGAAGAATAGGCTTGTCAGTTTAATCAAACAGTGATCAAAGAACATATATATATATAGGGAATATGGATTTGAGAAGTTTTTGCCTTTTTCAGCTATTTGTCATTTTGAAGACTTAGATTGCTATCAGCGACATGTTAATATTGTTTAATAATGGCTTCGCAGACCAACATACTTGAATGAACAAGGAAAGGATATACTCCAAAGCTATATGCATGATACAATTGCTGTTTAATGCTGAGATCTGTAGAAAATTACTCCATCTGTTTTATTAATTAAACCTAAATGAGAAGTATTGTAACTTCAGAAATAGTTTAATATAAGATGAGTATTTCTTAGGAAAAGATTTTAACTGAATGATTAAATATCCATGGACTCTTCTGGACCTTGTAGGTTGAGAAGTTAGTAAAATTTCTGATTTAGGTCCTTAAGAGCATATTTAAAACAGAGGTAAAAATGCATACAAATAAAAATACAATGTTTTCTGGCCCTCTGATCCCAATGTGCTCCAGGAAACTGAAACTAAGAAAGATACTCAATAGCTTTATTATTGGAGGATGGATCTTCTCCATTTTCATCTTTTCTTTTTTAGTGCTATTTTTTTTCTTTTTTAGTTGTGGTAAGTATGAAAAACAAGGCAGTCATTGGCCAAGCCTTTCAACTTGTCATCCCCTGCAATAGATGGAACTTTCAGTAGGAGAAAGGCGATAACACAACATCAGCATCAAGAAAACTTTTTTTTCTTTAGCATTATCTTATGAAACAACAGTAGTGTGTTGTCCTCTGACGTTCTCATTTGTTTTCCTTGTAGCGGAATTGAAACTCCATTATAGTTTTGTCCACTCTTGTTACAGGTTTCTATGGTAAGCACTAATACAATTTTTTTTGTGAATTAGTAGTTTTTCCTGATGCTTGTCAGTGTTGTTCATATTAAGCTAGTGGTAACAGGCCTTCTGTTTGTAGGATAATATCTGTTTTGAGTGGGTAATGGCATAAGAAGTTTTGTCTTACTATATGTGCTTTTTGGCATCAGTTGCTGAAAATGTTGTTTTGTTTTCCTTTGTTTTTCCTTTTTCCATACTCTGCTAGAAATAACAGTCATGATGTTTGTTTCAGCTTGTCCTTTAGAATTTTCTGTTTTTTTAATAAATAAGAACTTCAATTGATTTCAAAGAAGAGCAGAAAGGACCTGATAGGAGGTGCACAGAAGGCTACCAATAAAAGTTGAGGATCTCTTCCCCCCCTTTCCCCAAGGCCAGTTATTCTATTATCTCCACAAGGACCAAAAGTGAAGTTAATGTAGGTATGCCTCTAGGAATTCTTAGACCCACTTATATACTTATGCAGAAGTTTGAAGTAAGATTTGCAACTCCAGCTACGTTAATTGTGTAGCTGGAGTAGCATAACTTAATTCAAACTTTGGCAACATCGCCACAGTGAGAGGTTGACAGGAGCAAATGGACTTTCCGTACTCCTCACAAAGAGTACGAATTTTGGCATTGACAGGGGTGCCCTCTGCATAAAATTTAGTGGATTTTTACGAGACCCATTAAATCAAACTCTGGAAGATCAAACACTGCAGTCTGCTCTCTCTGAGATCTGTTCCAGGGCTGCTTGCTCTTTGCCCTTGCTGTCCCTGTCATGGAAGGAGAGAAAAGTGCACAGCTCATCTGCCCCACTAGACAGCCTGAAGGCTGTTTGGGTGGAGGGGCTGAAGGCTCGGGGCAGCCCACAGATCCTGGCCAGCCCCCCAGAGCACCTCTCAAATAGGCTGCAGGATGGTGGAGGCTGGCAGTAACTCCCAAAGCGCCGCTGCCTCCAGATCAGCTGCAGGGTGGGGGGGAGGGGGGAGGGAGGGAGTAGGCAGCTGGAGCCTGCAGAGCACCCCCACCCCCTCAACAGGCTGCAGGATGGGGGTGGGGAACACTGCCCCAAGCAAGGCCCCTCCCCACCCGGAGCAGCTGCAGGCTGGGTGGGGAGGGGGGGTAGAGAGGAGGGCAGGAGCAGGCTAGGGGCAGCCCTCCCTGCAGGCTGCAGACTGGGGAGGCAGCTGGAAGCCAGGGTTGTCCCGCAGAGCCCCAACCTGCACCAACAAGCACGAAGACCTGGATCCCCTTCTCCCAGGAGGAGCCATCCTTTAGAGAGTGCAGCCCTGGTCTCTCAGTAGGAGCCTGTGACTGGGGAGCACTATCATGACCCCCTGCAAGGAGCTGCCGCTGGATCAGCGCCACCTTCACCACCACGTGCGGCCCTGGTATGCCCCTCCTCACTTCCCAGATCCTTGTTCTGAGCCCCCTGCCCTGAGCCCTGCACCTCCCACCTGCCTTGATTTCTGCACTCCCGCCTCTTTCTCCCTGCCTTTAGCCCCCCCCCCAACACTTCCCAACCCTCTGCCCTAAGCCGCCCAACCCCTGCCTCTTTTTATCCCCAAACCCACATTTAAGCCTTCGTTTTCCTTCATTTTTAAAAAATACAATCATTTAAATAAAGCATGTACATTTTTAATTTTTTAAAATTACTTCAATTAAAGACCCGAGCAACACCGGGTACATCTGCTAGCATTGTAATAAGCAACAAAGTTTGTTAGCCCTCCCAGAATTGACAGAAATTTATCAGCATTTGGTGAGAAATTTTTGTCAAGTGATAATGGCAGCACACAACTGCCGGAAGAAACTATCAATGCAGTCTGTGGATGAGTGGCTAATCATTTCCTTCTAGTTAAAAGTAACCTGAGTCTTCAATAGTTTTTCATTTATTATCATTCCTCAGCCTAAAGATTAATAGTTGGATCAATGTACTGTCTTTTCTAGAGATTTTTTTTGTCAGGAATAATATAAAAAAATAAATGGCATGTTCATTTCTGAGTAACTTTATTGCATTTCCAGTGTAAATCCATATCTGCTTGGCTTTGTGGTCTTTTCCTTTATCAAGTCTCAGACCAGACTTCACACCATTTACCTCAGTTTATAAAAATAATGTTCTGTAGTTCAGCCCATTGCTGCAATAGTGTTTTGGTCAATTATTTTGATAAACTGCACGCTGGAATCCACTTAGCCACACAAAGACCAATCCTCGTACTTTATAATTAGAATACAAATGGGTGTCTCCCCTCTTTTGAGATTTAATAAAAGCTCTCTAGTGAGATCTGTTACTAAGCCTCTGTTGTTTTGTGTGGTTTTTTTGTAAGAGCCTAGCTGTTGGTTTTCAAAGATTATCTAGCCCTAAATTTGGACTCCCCACTTCCCATCTTTCCTATGGTAGCGAGGGGTTCTGCACCCACAAACTGAATGTTAATCTGAAGCTCTACAGATCAAACCTCTTTGATGTAAAAAAGTAGTGGATATTGACCATAAAAGATCCTGTAATTAGAAAAGTCTATTGAAGAAAAGTGAATCTGAAGGTTTGTCTAAATGAGGAGGTTCGTGCAGAATATGCTAGAGTGTGAATTTAGGACACAATAGCTGTTCTGCACTTAATTCCCACGTGGACAGACTTATTCTGCATTAAGAATGCCGTGTGTAGTGTAGCTTAATCCACTTTTGAAATGTATTAAATCAAGCCACACAAAGGCATTCTTCACGCAGAATAGGATTCTCCACGTTGGAAGCTAGTGCAGAACTTCTTGTTTTCAATTTTTGTTTCCTATGGTTTAGTCTCGGCAAAAAAGCAGACTTTTCCGAACTTAAATATAATGTGCCTTAGCATGATGTGACTTCCAGTTCTATTAAAACATAAATTGAGGACTCTATCAGAGTGGCATATGAAACTTGTCATAAAGAGCCTCTAACTTTAGTTAAATTAGCCACATTGAGATGGATGAGACTTGATTTCCTGACTCTGGATATGGTATACTACCTGGACCTTATGTAGCATACTTTTTATCACACTTCACAAGGTGGACCTGACAACTGCAAATCGCATCTTGCTGGCTCCTGTAAAAGATTAGTTGCTAATGGATTTCTTTTATTATGTGCTTAAATCTGGGATTTAGACCAGAAATTTCAGCACAGCTGGTGCCTTCAGAGGTAAAAGTTTGCTATATGAATTATTTCGCAGTCCCGATTAATTTAAATAAAATATAAGATTATAACACTCCTTTTGTTAATTTAAATGTGTTATTGCTGTAAAATGTGCATGTTAATGAATGTCAGACAATAAAACTCTTATTAACTTAAAGTATATCTATCCTTACAAATTTTAATTAATAAATTTTCTGCTTTTAGTGCGCTTATGATCAAATTGAATACAAAAAAGGTATGCTAATTGTTAAACAATGTCTTTCACAGAAAGCTGGTGATGTTTGTCTGATTTTTCTGAAAGCAAAGATTACCAGGTATTTGTCATTTTAGTTTGTCACAGTATTACTTCTTTTTGACAAAGGCCAAAAATATGATCCAATTCATAACAGGACTCCAAATTGATGGTAACGAATTTTACTTGTAAACTGAAATAGTCCTCCCTATTTATGAAAACTCTGCCCACTAATGTCTAAGTCAACAGTTTATTCTGGCTTTATGTAGAACTAATTCTTCTGAGAATTTTTATTACATGAGAAAAGCATAAGCATTTTATTTTTAATACTGCAATTATAAAAACCTTTAAAAATAAAATTTTCTGAACATTTAGAGAATACACTACTTAAATTAGAAGTCTAAAAATGTATAACAATATTGTGCTATCACTAAAGCATAAAACACTGTATGAAAAACTATATGAAAGTGTCAATACATTTCTGGGTTGGTGGCACCAGAGTTTGCTGAATGCTTTGGAAGATCCTGAGTTTAAAAATTTGCTTTTGAAGTATTTCTGTTCACTTTGGTTTTTGTCATCTTTTCAATAATTTCTTAAGTGTTGGTCAATTGTTCATGTATTAGCTAACAATTTTCAGTTGTAATTAGCCAAAATGTTTACCCAGTGTTTTTCCATTTTCAATTCTGGAAGTGATCCAGTGGTTTCAGTTGACTACTTGTGTAATAATTGCCTATTGATAAGCTTAAGAGTGCTTGGAAATGTTGCACTTCTCGGAGTTTGATAGTAGTCATATACTCTTGGAACTTGTCAATTTTTCCTTCCCTCTTACTACTTATGCAGCAGGAAGTCATTTATGCTAATTTTCTCTCATTTGCATATAGGTTACAGAGTTCTGTGGTGCAAAGCATTCTCAGAACTCCTTTTAAGTGTCTGTTTAGATCAAAGTAGGACTGTGTGATAGCTGTTGTCTGACACCAAGCTGTGTGGTGTTGTTTTCATTAAACATTTATCATACTTCCAATGTGACAGCAGGCAACTTTGTGCTTTGGTAACATGTTTTCATGCAAAATTTATTGAAAAAGACTAGATGTTGTAAAGAGATATTGTTCCCTTTCACCAGTGGCGAAGGGTAAATGTTTGATTGAAAAGAAGCATACATTTAACACTGTCCAGTGAAGTTACATTGAAAAAGTATGAAACACTATTTGCTTTGGTATAAGCAAACTAAGTATATTTAATACTAGCATTTATTTTGGGGAATTTTATTTTAATGGATTACATGTTCTGTTTGTGACATGTCTAATTTTTTCCCTCCTACTAATCTGTGCCATTGGATAGCTGCATTACCATAACAATATAAGTATACTATGTAAAAGAAACACTGAATAATATTTATATTAGGAAATATTATACTGATCTTTCGATTTGTAATGTACTTTTAAAAATACGTAAGTCAATGTAAATTTTAAATCTGACATTTTTTTACATTGCAGAAATTAGGAATTACCTCCCCATTAAAAGTTAAATTTATTTTGGCAATATGTCGAGAATACTTGTCTCACAAAATGTATGAATTTTGAGAAAAAACATTAAAGGCTTATTTATTAATAAGATATTAATTAGAAATCAGAATGCTGTTAGTTTAATGAAACACTATTTTATTGCTTCAAGTGCTATAATTTAAATTGTTTTCAGCTATGCCATTATAAATCTGATTTTTAAGTTTGAAAGTAGAGGAGTTTTTTTATGCTTAAAAAAAATGGGAAAAAAAAGAAAACCTTTTTGGAGGGGGGGAAAATGCACTTCTTTAAATACGAATGCATTTAAAGAAGTTTACCAGTATGAGACATCAAATAGGTTTGGTTTAGCAAGCAGTTAATTCATGTTATTGTTTAATCACTTTCAGTATTTCTAACTAAGGCCAAGATGGTCTACTTAAAAAAGAGACCATTGTGCATGCATAACAAATTCCCTTGAATAAATGTTCATGAAAATTTTTACTCAGAGTATTCTGTAATCTTAATTTTGTAATCATATCAAATACTAGAATATTTTACCATATTCTGTAAATAATACATATTTAAGGCCTAATTGTAGATGCTGCTTTGTGAGTATACTGCAGGAGAGACGGCTCAGTGACTGCTTTCTCCAACAAGTCATCCAGAGGGCTATCCTACTGCTGCAGACAGTGTTTCCCTGAACATAAGGAGTAAAGACCATGTAGTTACCTTTGGAGGTGGCATAAATGAATGGGTTAAGGGTAAAGCCCAAGACCTCTCCCCAGGGACATCCTGAGGGGGGCACGGGGCTTGGGGCAACCCCTTCCCAGAGCTCCAGGTGTGGGGTCTGAGGCAACTTCCCCTCCTGCCGTAGGTTCTGCCCTCCCCCCACTCCTCCAACCCTTCCCCAAGCCCTCCCCCTGCACTGTTTGTGCCTTCTTACCTCTTTTCCCTAGCAACACAGCTCAGAGGATTATGGGGGCATGTCGCAGGAGCAGGGTTCACGTCCACCCCTCCACACACACACTCACCACATGGGGGATGGGAACGAGACTGGCCTGGCAGCCTGAACCATCTTCTTGGGCCACTTTGCCTCACTTCTCAAATTAGCTCATTTTAACTGTTACTCAGTGGTCTGCTTCCCGCTGCTGAGGAGTCACTCTGGCTACTGCCTCCTGCATAGTGAATTGGGGGTGGGTGGGAGAAGGAAGTGACCCCTGCTGCCACTTTGCCAGGTCCCCGTAATCCTCTGGGTCCCTTCTGTCCATAGGGGAAAAAGCATGCTGAGCTTTTGGAACTGGAGCAACAAGTGACTTTTTGATCTTCCTTCTTCACACCTCTCCCCCAAAAAACTCCTGGAGGCCAGTATGCCTGCCCCTGCCTTTTTCAGACAGTGCCTCCACATGCTACCACATGGGTCTCTTCCCCCACTTCCTCCCTGCCAAGTGCATCTCTGGCTTTGTTGAGCCCCTTAGAAAAGAAAAGATTATGTAAATAACAATTGATGCACAATCTCTTTAAACAGATATCATGAATAAATAGACTGATTAGTAGTTGGATCTGTTCTATGTTTACTGAAAAGACCAGGTGGCTCTAAAGGTCCTGCTAGAATTGTAGATAAATTAGATTTTTTTTCTTCCTTTGTTTCTCTCTCACCCTCCATCAAAGGATATATATATATATGGGATTTTCTTTATATTTTTAAGCAAGCTTTGTGGAAGGAATACCAGGGAATATGTAAAGATTGGTTTCAAAATTAAAAATTTGGCTTTTTTTGTTATAGTAACAATATTCTGAAAAATTGGTCTTTTGGCAAACAGTGTATTATTTCGCTAACTTTTTGAGAATGGAGGTATATTATTGCGATTTCATTTTAATTGTTTTGTTTTCACAGGCTATTTTTAAAAGTTGTTGCATGTCAATTGACATGAAGGCCAGGTCTACACTAGGAAATTAGCTTGTTATAACTGTTACTCAGTGGTCTGAAAAATCCATTCCCCCTGAGAGAGAGTTATACTAACCTAACTCCTTGTGTTGACATCACTAGGGCAACGGGAGAGTTCTCTTACCAGCCTAACTACCATCTCTTGAGAGATGGAATAACTATGCTGGTAAAAAAAGCCCTCCCAGATATGCTCCTCACAGAAGCACTATAGTGCAGCTGCAGTAATGCCTCTGTAATAGTTTGTATAGATCAGGCCTGGGTAAAATACAACCTGCAGGCCATATGTGGCCTGCCAAATTGGATCCGGCCTGCAGAGGCAGAAGGGATCCCCAGGCAGGCTCCCCTGCTTGCCCCGTATGCTGCTCAGAAATGCGGCTGCAGGGCGCTTTCTCTTTGAGTCGGGAGGGGAGGGGAAAAGATTCAGGTGCTGCTCCTGCCCCCAGCACAATCCCATTGGCCAGTTTCTGGACAGAAAGCACAACCCTCCTGCTTAGTTACTCACTCAAGCACATGGCCAAGCAGGCAATGTGATGGACCAGGCTGGGTCTGGGCACTGCTGAGGTCATCAGGTCAGGGCGAGTTGCCAGGGTTACTTACAGCCCTCGACTGGAGATCTTTCCCAAGTAGGCCACAAATTAGTCACACAGAGCACTTCAGCTGCCAATCTGGCCAGCAGGAAGCCTCAGAAGCAAAACCCCTCAGACACCCCAGCTTTCCCTGTGCCACAATCTGCCCCGGACCCACACAGGTGAGAGGTTATAAAACCCAATCTCACCAATTACGAACAGATCCTACTGGTCCCAAAGAACCAGCCACAGTCCCAGGCCAATTTACAATTTAGATCTTACCCACAAGAGAACTCTGGGCTAATCCTTTTAATATCTAAAATCTAAAGGTTTATTAATAAAAGAAAGAAAAGGTTGAGAGTATGATTGTTAAGGAGAATACATTACATACATCAGTCACGAAGTTCTTGATGCTCTTAGCAGAGATGTTACAAACTGCTAGCTTAAAAGTCTTTGGTATACATCCTGTATTAAGATGGGTCAGCAATCCTTCCCTGCTCTCTTCCCTAGCAAGGATGCATCTGGGATCAGTAGCAAGATTGAAGGCAAGTTGGAGACGGCCTCATGGGATTTTTATGTTCCTGGTGTTTCCCAAACTGGAGCTGGTCACATGATCAAGTAACCTATCTCTGTTTCACATGCAAGTAGTCATTATGCACTGGCTAGTCTGCAGGCTTCCAGACTCACATGTATATTGGCCACTCTGAGAGCCATTGTTCATGGAGCAGTGCTAATTAGCACAGCTATTCACTGAACAGTCCTTCCTCACAATAGGCAGTCCAGGCCCATTGCTGCCTCCCAGACAGAGAACATTTACAATCCAATAACAAAACCCATATTCATAACTTCATATACAAAAATCATACTAGTAAGAGTAGCATACATAGAATCAGTAGAGCATAAGCTTTCATTTGACACCTCACATGGCCCACTTTGTACAAAATTTGGGGCAACTACCACCCGTGAGTGCAACAGTGATCTGTCTGCTCACTTTAAAATCCAATAACGTGACAGGCAAAAGCATTGTAAGCTCTGCAGCCCTTTAGCTCGGCAGGCAGTCTGGCTGGTTTGGCTGCTGGCTGGTAAGTCTCCTGGCCAGAACCTGCCTCTGGCACTCCAGCCTCTCCCTTCCCCAACCCTCTGCCCCGCTACTCCACATGCACCCATAACCCCTCCCAGATCTGGTGCCCCAATCTCCTGCCCAAGATCACAGTCCCCTCCTACACTAGGTCACATTCCAAAAACCTGCACCCCAGTTTCCTGCCTTAGGTCACAACTGCTTCCTTCACCCAGACTCCATTCTCCCTCCTGCACCCCAGTCCCTTACTCCAAGCTCTCTTCTGCACCCAACCTCCATCCCAGACCTCACACCACGTCCATTAATACCATGGAAGAGTGGGGCCCTCAACCACTTTCCAAAATTTTGAGTGCCCCGCATAAAAAATTATTGCCCACTCCTGGTATAGATGTACCCTAAAGGTCTTCAATCAAAGCAAGATCTTCAATCAAAAGAAAGCAAGGTCTTCAATCAAAAGAAAAATGTCAAGAAATTAAGTGGTATATGCTTAGAGTATATATGCAATATTTAAGTATTCCCTCATTTTTTTCCTCATTAACTAATTGGGAAGCCTTTTGGAAGATGATCAGTATTTCTTTGCTATCCACATTTAAAAAAAATACATATACTTAAATGATTTAAATATTTTTCTGGTTTAGAGTGCTGATGTTGCTCTTGAATCCATTTTTCTGTGCAAACATCCTAGCACATAATATACCAATGATATTGATCTCATTACTGATGAGCACTGAAATCATAGTTTCTGCATGTTATGTTGTACTGATGACAGTGGTGCCATTCTTAAGGACCATTAAACTTGAGTCCCTTTTGTTACTTTCTCATTCATGTTTTTGGAAAGTGAAGAGCCTCCAGTACTTTTAAAAATAAATTGGTAGGTTGGCACAACTCCAGTTTCTGGAGCAAATATTTCCTTGCTCACTAAAAGAGGTTCTTCACATCCAAGGCTCCATCTTTGTGTGATTGTCCTTATGTGCATTCCCTGGTGGAGCACATGTGACTCGTGCTGAAAGATCTGTTATTTTGGCAAGCAGTATGTGTAGAATGGACATGAGCTCTTCAGTCATCGTGCACTGCTACAGGGTCATACAAAGGCAAGATGTATCCACTGTCAGTAAGTTCTTCTCACAACCTCACAGCTTTGAGATGGAGTCTGAGTGACCATAGCCTTTCCTTACAGCTGTAGCTAATAGTTTTAGTGTTGGTGACTTAGTAATTTTAGTAGTTTTAATTGTTTGGTTGCTTTTTGCAACCATTAGTCATTAGAATATACCTGTTTGGTTCAGTGTCATCCAGTTTACTTGTGTTTAAAAACAGTCTCATGCGAGTGAGTTATCTAAGTTTTGGACACACACTTGATGTCTCTCTGTCCAGGAGAATCATTCTGTGATGCTAGAAGATCAGGTGGCCTGGACCACTCCCTAAAGCAGCCAGCAAACTCCATCCCGCATCCTGCTGTGCCCCCTCTCTGCTCTGTGGAGAAAGGATACAGAGTTGGAGGGGGCACCTTGACATCAGCACCCATCCTTTCTCTCCCCTGCCCTGCACAGAAAGCAGGAAGCTCCCCAGCGGGAGGGGCAGCTCCAAGGCAAAGGGCAGGAGATGAGCAGCAGTGTGGGGAAGGGGCATCTGAAGTGCCAGCACTTGATAGCCTCTTGGCCAAACTAGTCAGGATCACCTGTCAGAGGCTCCAAGATCTACCAGTAGATCCAGATCTACTGGTTGGTGACCACTGCTGTACACCTTGTCCTAACTCTATTTGGGAGAGTAACATGTTGACACCCATAATGATTTAACTATGTTGGGAAGTTAAGCAAAAACAAGATAATTGATGACATCAACTAGTTAGATCTATAGACAATTGCAGAGCTGAGGTGGTGATGATACTAAAGAGCTGTCATGGATTTCATGTGTCCCCCATGTTCAAGGTTTGAACCTGGCCACTGATCATTGGGATCTGTCGATGTTACGTAACTTTTTAAAAGCTTGGCCAATTATTATTTTTCTACTTTATTGCTTCCAGTAAACCTCATTTCACGAGGATTAAGGGACTTGTTGGAAGAGTGGTCTATTACGAAATTTGGCACTGTGTAGACAGCACCAAATTTTGAAATAGACTATTTTGAAATAAGCTGCGCAATTTGCATAGCTCAAATTGCGTAGCTTATTTTGAGCTCGCGCCACAGTGGAGATGCACCCTGAATGGGAAAGTCAAAGCACCCTGTAGGAAGATCAAATGAGAGAGAGGAGAAGAGCATCCAGCTTAACAATGAAAGTTATTTATTTCTAGGTAGTAACTATACAAGGGGAGACAAACAGAACAGTTACAATATTAAATTTAACTTGAACCTGATTACAAATGTTGTGGCTAGCATACCATAAGTCAGTGGTCCCCAACCTTTCGTGGGGCCACGCATGCACTACATGCCTGGAGGCGGGGCTAGCCACGGGCTGGCACCGCGCATGTGCCACACGCCGGGGGTAGGGGCCAAGGATGAAGATGAAGTCCCAAGGAAACTGATGCAGACTTTAGATCCAGGCATCAGAACACTTTTCTTGGGCAAAGGTAGGAGTTTTTGTAGGGTATGGCAAGGTCCTTGCCCAGGCCTCTTGCCCTGAGACCCCTTCTTCAGACACAAATCACCACGGGACCCTCTCTCTTGTGTAATCACCCGTGTCTTTTTATTTCTTGTGCCAACTTCCTACCACCTATTTACAGAGCGTAGGTTTTTCCAGCAGCAAACTCTGCTACCTTCTCCTTCTGGCAGGGGCATGCACACACTCCCCTCTGGCTGCCTTATATAGCCCTCTGGCTAATGAGGCCCACAGCTGCTTCCATTAGCCCTTCAGGCATGGGCTTGCTCAGCTGGCTACCATTGCCCTTTTCAGCCAGGCTGTAGTGGCAGAGTTCTGGCTTAAGCAGCAGTCTGTTTCAAGGGACATAATGGTTCAAGGGGAACGCTGGATTTGTTTATTGGTAAATAGATGGTTCAAGGGAGTATTCTAAAGTTTTGTTTAGGTTAGACCAGGGGTTCTCAAACTTTGTGATACCGCGACCCCCCCTCTAAGTTGCTCGGGACCCCCTGGGGGATCAGGACCCACAGTTTGAGAAATGCGGAGTTAGACAATAGAAACTGATCATTCCTGGCTATGGCTGGTGTTCCTTGAGAGAGCTCATAATGCAACTAGACAGTTTCAGTATATTGGATATCAATAGAGGATCTATTACTACAGTTGGTCTGATCATTAATGATTTGGGTGAGAGCAGGCCTGGGTTCATTAGCATCCGGAGCAGAGATTTCCTGGTGCATTTCTGCTTTTGGTATCCCATAATTCAGTGCAATTCTTGCTTTGGAAGTGCTGTTCTCCATTCTGTATGCTAATGTAGATGTCTGTCTACTCTGTCCTTGATATGCATGAGGATAGGGTTGTTTCCTTAATTCTGTGACCTTGTCCGGAGGGGTTTAGTTGTGTATTCCCCTGCCTTTTGCTTTTGTCTTTGGTTCAAGCAGAAGCCGTGCGTGCGTGCGTGCGTGCGCGCCATTCTCCATGAGTATCATGCCTTGGTCCCCCAAGAAAACAGGGTTGACAGGTGACCACCCCTTTGTTTCCAGAGGCCTAGGTGGTGGGCGTGTATGTCCTCCATGAACATCATACCCTGGCTCCCGAAGAACACAAAGCTGGTAGGTAACACATCTTCAATCCCTCAGATGAGTGAGGTCATTGGGGCCTCAGCAGGGACCAAGTTAATGGAGGCAGGGACTGATGGAAGTCCTGTACAGGTGGAATTGACCTGCACTGGACAAGTAATTGTCATATAGTTCCCAGATTTGTTACCTAAGAAAAGTACAATATTGTTCTGCTCAGTGTTCCCAAAGAGGAATGTGTAGCAAGACTCATGATACAACTGCATGATATTGCCATGTATACCGTTAAAGACTTGTGTAATACACCACATGGTCATCTGCTCTCATGATGCCCATTGCAGATAGTTTACGGAGTAAGGGATTTATAGCAGAGACTGCCTGGTGAGCTTCATGGTCCACAGAGAAAATGACAAATAATGATCTTGTCTTGGATCCCATTCAACATCATACTGGGTTTGATTTACTGCAAAGGCAATGGAGCTGCTTCTTTGGGTAGTGTCCCTGTGGGTGCTCCACTGTGGGTGTCGGGTCCCATCCTGGTGCCGCAGATCGGAGATCTTCTAGCTGTTGTTTGCCGGACTGTGCATGCGCAGCGGCCATCTTGCAGCTTTTCGCGCCGTTTCCAGTCGCGCAGCCCGGCCCGCCAGTTCCTCTTAACCGTCTTCGGGCGCAGACGGAGAAACAGCTCCCTCTCCTGTTCTTTGTTTTACCTGAGAGGAGTAAACCTTTTTAGTGTAAATAGTTCATAGTTTAGTTAGTTATACTGTTTTAAAAAAAAAAATTTCTCTTCATAGTAACTTAGTTTACTACAATGCCTGGCTCCCCAGGACTTAAGAGGTATGCGCTTTGTAAAGACTCCATGCCTGCTTCAGACGGGCATTCGGCGTGCATAAAATGTCTCAGTGAGGGGCACATTCCACAGAAGTGCCCTCACTGTTCAAAGCTAACGGCCAGGGCTCGCAGAGACCACGAAATGCGTCTCAAAATGCTTCTTTTTGACAAAGCTCTCACACTGCAGTCAGACCCTCCAGTGGAGGCATCTTGTCATGTCTTGACTAAGGCCGCTTACAAGAAGAAGCCTCCCTCTCCATCTCGCTCTTTACCACCCAGAGTGAGTACGGCTGACAAACCGGGCACCTCAGGTTCAGGCTTAGTGGTGACCCGCAGGCCAGAGAAAGACAAGCACGCCCGAAGTGCGTCGGCACAAAGCCCATTGGAACGCGTGCCGCATCGGACTAAGTCGGCTCCTCCAGTGGTGCCGTCTTTGGCACCGGAGTCTTCGGCACAGAGACCCTCGACATCGGGGTCTTCTCCGGCACCGAGGACCAGGGCACCGCCGGCACCGAGAGCCAGGGCACCTACGGAGCTGCCGGCACCGAGAGCCACAGCATCTACGGGGCGCCAGCACTGAGAGCCACAGCACCTACTTCGTCTTCGGTGTCTGTTAATACTGCTAAAGCGCCACCTTCTACCACATCACCTCCTGCTTCCGCCACTACCAGGGTGGCACCGGCACAGGTGGACCGAACGGCACCATCACGGAGGTCGACCCCCTCTGCATCGCCCATCCAGGCGTTGAGCAGAGTGAGGGAGAGAGCACAGCGGCCTCCTACCCTGTCCCCTAGTCCAGGTCCGGAGACATTTTCACTGGAACCACCTTCTCCACCAGCTCGCTCTCCTAGGGTGACTCGCCACCATTCCCCTGCAGTGCACCATACTTGACATGCCTCACCTACATGCTATTACTACCGCCGGTGCTACTCTCCATTGCCCTCGTATTCCAGACGATGCTCCAGATATCTGAGGTCTCCATCATATCACAGGTTCTCACATTACGGGCACCATTACACACATCATTACAATTATTCTCCATATCATGATGACCGCTGGTACAGGCGATACGATTCCAGGGATCGGTCGCCATGATCGCCGTCTCACTCCGCAGCTGTGTCATTGTTGCCAGCACCATCATCCGCGGCACCACCCAAGGGTGCATCCCTTTCCCCACAGCCTGACAGACCCCCCACACCTTCTGGCGATCAATCCATGCCTCTTGAAGGCGTGCCAGTGGATACAGGCTACCCAGCCAACACAGAGGACTCCCATCGTTAGTCCCTGACGGAGGTAGCATCATCATCCCGCTGATGACGCTGTATTCCAGGGGGATACCTCTCCCACGGGTGCCATCAAAGACTTTCAAGAACTTTTCAAAAGGGTCGCTGAGAGTCAAAACGTCAAGTTATGAGAGGTGCAACAGAAACAGCATCACTTGTTGAGGAATCTTCACCCCTCTCAGTCTTCGAAAATAGCTCTTCCACTAGATGATGCTATCTTAGAAATAGCCGACTCTGTTTGGCAAACGCCGGCCTCCGCCCCACCCACAAATAAAAAGGGAGACAAGAAATATTTCGTCCCTGCTACCGGCATGGAGTTTTTGTTCAACCACCTTGGGCCCAACTCCCTCGTTCTGGATGCAGTCCAGCAAAGAGCAAAAGCACCCCAGTATAAGAACACTGCAGGGGACAAGGATGTTAAATGGCTGAACCTATTTGGCAGGAAAGTCTACTCTTCCACCACTTTGTTGCTCCTCATGGTGAACTATTCCGCCTTGTTAGCTAACCACAGCTTCGACAATTACGCCAAATTGGTCCCTCTCCTAGAACATCTCTTGGAGTCCAAGCGCCAGATACTGAAGGGTGTTATACAAGAGGGCTTTGCGTCTTCACAGTCAGCACTCCACATCGTGCTAGACGCGGCAGACATGGCAGCCCAAACCACGGCGACATCTATCGTTATGCGACGAGCATCCTGGCTTCACATGGCAGCGGCCCCCAGAGAGCTCCAGACCAAGGTCGAAAATCTGCTGCTTGATAGACAAAATCTGTTCGCAGATAAGACGGACCAGGTTTTACATTCTGGGAAAGATACGCATACTACCTTAAGAACATTGGGGATATACACCCCACCTTTCAGAAGCAAACGTTATACGCCTTATCAGAGGCAGAGACCATTCCCCTACGCACCATACCAGGGGAGACAGTACGATGCTCAAAGAGGCCGTCAACGTCCCCAGAGACATCACCCTCAGCAACTCAGACCAACGCAACAGCAGTTGAACAAACAGCAAGTTTGACGCGAGCATCGAGGGATTGCGAACCATCCCGTTGATATCCTCTTCCAATGTCACCAAGGCGTTGTTTCACCACCGCTTTAGGCCCTTCCAACATCGTTGGGCCGCTGTCACGTCAGATCGGTGGGTCACACAACTGATAACATCTGTTACGTGATTCCATTTCTCTCCCTCCCTCCCACCCCCCCCCCCCCCTTCAGGGACACTTCTCATGAACCTCTTCTTACCCAAGAGGTATCCCACCTTCTCGAGCTAGGGGCTAGAGAGAGGGTCCCAGAGTCTTTCCACGGCAGGGGTTTTTATTCCCGTTATTTTCTAACGGAGAAGAAATCAGGCGGATAGAGGCCTATACTTGACCTTCGGCAATTGAATCGCTATCTACGCCGACAGTGCTTCAGGGTGGTGACATTGGCAAAGATCATTCCAGCACTGGAACAACACGATTGTTCGCATCCCTCGATTTGCAAGATGCCTACTTCCATATCGTTATACATCCAGCACACCAGCGACTTCTTCGTTTCGTAGTAGAGAACAATCATTATCAGTACAAGGTCCTGCCATTTGGACTATCATCAGCTCCGAGAGTTTTCTCGAAGACTCGCGCAGTAGTGGCGGCTTATCTTCGTCGCCTAGGAGTTATCATCTTCCCCTACCTAGATGACTGTCTTCTCAGAACACATTCGTTTGAAGAAGCCTCTCAAGCGGTTACTACTACGACCCAGTTATTCGACATACTAGGTCTTATACTCAACGTTCAAAAGTCTACACTAACTCCTCAGCAGTCCATAGAATTTATTGGAGCCCACCTCGACTCCATGACAGCCCAAGCCTACCTACCACTCTCCAGGTTCCGCACCATCCAAGACTTAATACAAGTTATCACCACAAGCCCTACTGTAGCCATCCTCACATGTCTTCAACTGTTAGGTCATATGGCGGCCATGATGTTTGTGGTATCCAACGCCAGGCTCCACCTCCGCTGTCTTCAGCACTGGGTATCCAAGTTATATGTACCTGGCAGACGCGACCTACACAGGTCCGTAGTAGTTCCCATCATAGTCAAACGTTCTCTTTGCTGGTGGATGGCACCAGGCAACATCATGACGGGCATGCCCTTTCACAAACCGCAACCCACGATACAGCTTACAACGGACACCTCGTTGATCGGATGGGGGGAGCACACTCAAGACAGTCATGTTCAAGGTCAATGGTCACCAGAGGAGTCTCTTCTCCACATAAACCTACTAGGATTACGAGCTGTCTCGAATGCATGCAGACATTCCTTCCCCGCCTCTGCAACCGGGTCGCCACAGTTCTGACAGACAATATTACCACCGTTTACTATATAAACAGACAGGGAGGAGCTCGTTCCCACTCCCTGTGCATGGAGGCCGTCCGCCTCTGGAACTTCTGCAATCTTCACAAGGTGACTCTTATAGCTGCTTACCTACCAGGGAAAGAAAACACCACAGCCGACACACTCAGCAGGTAATTCGCTCAACAGCATGAGTGGGAGATACATCCACACATACTATGCGCTGTATTCGACAAGTGGGGTCACCCGTTAGTCGACCTCTTTGCCACGCAGTACTACGCGAGATGCACTCACTATTGCTCCAGAGCATGCATAGGCCGAGCCTCCCTAGGGGATGCTTTCCTTTACAACTGGAGCGGGAAGTTGCTGTATGCATTCCCTCCCATTCCACTAATATCCAGAGTCCTAGAGAAAATTCTTGTGGACAATGCAACAGTAATTTTAATAGCACCATTAACCCTGCCAGACATGGTTCCCTTACCTCTTTCGGATGTCTCCTCATCATCCCTTCCATCTTCCGAATTGTCCGGACATTCTCACGCAGGACCACGGCTGCACTCTCCATCCCCAACCATATCGCCTCGCTCTCACGGCCTGGCTCCTATCTGGTTCAAACAAATGGAGATAACTTGTTCTTATGAGGTGAAGGATGTAGTTCTGCACAGCAGAAGACCTTCAACACGAGCTGCTTGCCTTCATAAATGGCGCAGATTCCAACAATGGTGCATTGCCAATAACTTACTCCCTACCACTTCCTCATTGCAATCCATACTGGAATACATCCTACACCTTAAACAAACAGGCCTCGCTATTTCCTCGCTCAAAGTGCATCTGGCGGCGATCACGGTTTTTCATCAGCCCATAGAAGGGTTCACCCCCTTTTGTCACCCAACTACAAAGCGGTTCCTAAAAGGAATTACTAATCTCTTCCCTGAGTACAAGCGACTTCCGGACTCTTGGAACTTAGAGCTTGTCTTAGATACGCTAATGCGTCCACCATTTGAACCATTAGCTAAATGTGATTTTAATACGCTCGCCATGAAAGTCATATTCCTTCTGGCTATTACTTCAGCCAGACGGGTGGGGGAGTTGGCAGCTTTATCAGCCAAGCCCCTGTATACCATTTTCACTCCTCAGGCGGTTATCCTTCGTCCTCAGCCATCCTTCCTGCCGAAAGGTAATTCCGCCTTCCATATAAATGAGCCCATCATATTACCAGTTTTCTATCCAAAACCCCATACCTCAGAACATCAAGCAAGGTTACATTCCCTTGACGTACATAGGGCCCTTGCTTTTTACATCGACAGAACTCGAGAAGCAAGGAATTCTCACCACTTGTTCATCTCCATGGACGCTCGTTCTAAAGGTTCCCCGCTTTCCTCACAGAGAATCTCTAAAATAATCATTTCCTGCATAACTCGATGCTACGAACTTCCACACACCGTTACAGTTCATTCTACCAGAGTGATGGCTTCTTCAGCGGCTTTCCTTAAGGGAGTTTCCCTGAGGGACATCTGCTGAGCAGCTACCTGGTCTTCGGACTTCACATTTGCCAAACATTATGCTCTACAGAATATCATTATGACTGACGCAGCTGTAGCCACCGCGGTGCTAACCTCGGCAACAATCCACTGATTCCGAACCCGCCACCTTCTTTCAGGCTACTGCTGTGAAATAACCCACAGTGGAGCACCCATGGGGATACTACCCGAAGAAGTAGTTACTCACCTTGTGCAGTAATGATGGTTCTTCGAGGTGTGTCCCCCCGTGGGTGCTCCACTACCCGCCCTCCTCCCCACTTCAGAGTCTCTCTTATATCTTTCAGACTTAGACGGTCACGAGGAACTGGTGGGCCGGACCGCGCGACTGGAAATGGCGTGAAAAGCTGCAAGATGGCCGCCGTGCATGCACGGTCCGGCAAACAGCTAGAAGATCTCCGATCTGCGGCGCCGGGATGGGATCCGACACCCACAGTGGAGCACCCACGGGGGCACACACCTCGAAGAACCATCGTTACTGCACAAGGTGAGTAACTTCTTCTTTCTGAACTAGTTTCATACCAGGCATAGATTTTGACACACGTTGTTGAGGACTGCAGAATGACTCAACTTCTTCATACCTTGAACTGCAGTTTGACTTGGCTTGAGAGAATTGCATATGCCAAATACAATATATGTGGAACAGTGCAGCCTCGCTAAACCACATCCTTGGTGTCTTGTCTATCTTGGGCTGTTTTAAAACTGTTAAAAACGAAGGCAGATCCTTCACTCCCAATACCTATTTACAAAAACTTTCAGCTTCTAGATATACATACTGTAAGTAACACGCACAAACAGCACCCAGGCCTGAGGTTCCCCACCCCTGCACTATATGGTCGGTCCAGTCTTGAGAAGACCAGTTGTGCTTGTGGAATAAGAGTAATAATAATTGCATAGCATTTTTGTTCCTCCTTATACTAATTCAGTTTCATGTGGAACTTTTAAAACTCAATCCAAGCTGTTGAAGAAAGAGAGCTTGCTGTATGTGTGCATTATGATCTTGAACTATAACACTAGGTGGAGACAGTGGGCAGTGTCCATGTAGTAACAAGTCTTTAAAGCATGTAAAGAGAATCTAGTGAGAGGTATGACAGAAATAAATCTGTAACATTGTTTTTTTTCCTAATGAGTATGAAGAGTGGCATTTAGAGTTCACTTGCTAATAGCTCTTTGTTCATATGGATTGTGTTTATAGTGTGCCCCTGCTATGCTATAATAGAGGACATGAAAATGTGTGCTGTCACCGCATAATAATAGGCTTTGAAATGTGTATTGCCCTACCATGATGACACAGGTACAAAGCCACTGGTAGTTCAGTTGATGAAAGATCTCTCTCTTCTGTTTTTATTCATTCTTTGAGTCCTCGTGTAGCAACTTGGTGTCAGTAGAGTTCTGCTTGATACATTCCATTATCAAGTGAAGAAAGTTGCATGGAAAATAGAGTAAATGAAAGTAAATCACCAAATTATGAAGCTGATGTCATATATTTGGTCATTATTTCCACCTAGTACTATCTAGTTTATGAACACTGAAAAAAGAAATGAGCAGTTCAGCATGTGGAATATTTATACACATTTTTGGATATGTAAAAATCTTGATTTAAAAAAAAAATCTTCAAATTTTCAAAATACACTTATGGTGGCTAATCAGATGCTCTGGACACTTAGCCTATAAATTTAAAATTATATCGTATACATAGATAAAGAATGGTCCAAAAGTGTATCCATATCAACTCAGAACATTCTTATTGACCCCCCCACAAAGGGGCAGGGGATTTCTATTTGTAGCAATGACAGTACAAAGATGCAGGTTCTGTGTTCTACTTCTGTGCTTTGGCTTATTGATCATCTGATTTCTAAGCATTTTTAAAGCACTTTCTTGCTAAATTTACATACTTTGCTGAAGAAATGATATTTCTTCTCCGTGTTTATAGAAGTAGATTTTAGAATCCATTCGACGGCAGTATCTTCAAAGGGACACATTATTTTAAGCTGTTTAAAATTTTCAGAACTGCACAGCAACCTTCATAACTGCCAGCCACCAGAGTTGTCCTTTTATAATTATACAATTTTCATTATCTTGTTTTTTTTTATTTGAATAATTCCTTAAATACAGGGAGGCCTTTTTGCTCAAAAGAACATATTTTTTTTTTACCAAGGCACCTTAGGTTTTAAAAGCAGCTGACTATTGTTTGACTGGGCCCTTTTAATCTGTGTATGAGGAATCCAAACTGAATGATATGGAGCTGTGAAAATCCAGTTAGTGTGAGCTGTAATCTCTTTACTGGCTTTAAGTAGTTAGAGTAGCATTCAGACACCCTGCAGATACTGAACTGCAGAGATACAGTAATCACCTAAACATGTAGCCAGTGTTTTGCTGTCATGGATCTAAAGCAGAAGAGTCCCCAATAATCATTTATTTTTTTAAACTGACCTTTCTGTCATAAAATGAAATTGAATGCAACATTAATATATTAAACTCTATGTATTTCATAAATAGGCTACCCAGGGTCTGTGGATAAAAGTGTTTTCTGGAACCTTGATATTACCTACTGTGGACATTGTAAAGTATCTAAGTCCTTTGATTACAGAAAGGAGGGGAAAACATTTTCTTTGTACAAGAAAAATATAATAATCCACGAATCTTAGAATTTTCTACTGCTATTTGAGACTCTAAATGAATACAAGAAACTGTTAAAGGTTGAAAAAATCTAGACATTTGAATTAGAACAAAAAGGAAGAGACAAACTTTTTCCTGGATTATGAAAGAAACTGGATTCATTAATAGAGCTGATTGAATTTGTGTTGCAAAATATTCTATAATAACTTTGTCAGATGATGCTGTTTACAGTTCATCTTATAAAAAAGATAAGATGAATCTACCTTCTTAAATTTTGCACCATAGATGATGGGAAATATACTATTGTTTTATAGTGTGCTAATGCAAGGTTTCTAATATTACTGCACCAGAGTTTGATACCATTAATGATCAGAACTCTGACCACGTTTATATCAAGTATGTAGATATCCTTTGGAAGTCTCTCTCATATGCTATAATGCGTAGAACAACTCAGTCTAAATTCCAGTTTTTAAATAGAATTAGTTATATCCTAAGTCCTAGACTCCTGCGCAAAGCACTGTTACCGGGCATTCTGTAGGGGTACCCATTAGGACTGTCAAGCGATTAAAAAAATTAATCGCGATTAATCACGCGTGCTTTGAAATGTTGCTGCTGTGGCAGCCGGGGATCAGCTGGAGTCCTCAGCTGACCCCAGGCTCAGTGAAACTGCCCCTTTGAAATGCAGCGGCAGCGTTTCAATGTGGCAGCACCGCAGGAGCCTGGGATCAGCTGGAGTCCCCATCTGACCCTGACTCTGTGCAGCGCTGCCCCTTGGAAAGGCCGCCCTGGCATTTCCAAGGGGCAGCACCGCGAAAGCCCGGGGTCAGCTGGACACCCCAGCTGTCCCCAGGCTCCATACAGCGCTGTCCCTTGGAAGTGCTGTGGTGGTGTTTCCAAGGGGCAGTGCAAGGCAGAGCCTGCAGGCAGCTGGGGACTCCAGCTGACCCCAGGCTCCATGCAGCGCTGCCCCTTTGAAGTACTGCAGTGGTGGCTCAAAGGGGCAGCGCATTAGGAGCCTGGGATTAGCTGGGGACTCCAGCTGATCCCCGGCTCCGCATTGCAAAGCCCCTTTGAAGCGCCAGAGCCACACTTCAAAGGGACTCCGCTTGCGCTGCCGCTTTGAAGTCCCGTAGTGGCACTTCAAAGGGGCAGCCCAGCATTAATGCCTGCGATTAATGCGTTAAAAGGATTAACGTCCTGTCCTGTGTTAATCGCAGGCATTAACGCAGGCCAATTGACAGCCCTAGCACCTATGAAAATGTAAGAAGAAATAGAATTGTCACCCCTTCTTCAGTATGACTTCATGCTATTCACTTGCTCCAGTAATCCAGATAATGGACTCTAAAAGTGAGTGCTGCCCTTGAGCCTCCTGTGTGCATGATGTTCTGGCCACTGTAGTTCTGCTAAGTTCCTGTTCCATCCTTTCAAACTCTTGAGCTGTTCAGAGAGCATTGTCATAGACCACTACTTAATGGTAGTCCCTTGCCTGCCTTCTCTTTTCTCTTGTTTTCAATTGGTAAAGCTACAGGTAGTATTGCATTTGGAACCTTACACAGCCCTCTTGGTAATGGGAGGATTTTCCCCATGCTTATGCAAGCACCAGAAAAGTAAAATGTGCATCTGTAGGTTAAATTTATCTAATGCTAAGATTTTGTAGGATTCTAAGCCAATTCTATTTATTACTTGGAGATTTATTGTGTATTGGTTTAAACATCACGTCTGATAGACCTACAATCTTTAGACTTAAAGGTATAAATTCTGGCAAGGGTATCTTTGATCTTCTATACTCAACCAGATACTTGTTCCTCCCAACCTGCAGAAAAATCAGATCACTCAAACATTTGCTTACATTGTGTGCTCATTGTATGAAGGTCTACTCTCTAACCTGTTTTTTGTGTCTCAGTCTAGAGGAAAGGGTCTTCTAGGTCTACAAGGATTATTTTCTCTTATAAAGCAGGTTACCAGAAGTGCCTTTGATTCTTTTTTTTATGTAGCTACCTGAACACTTGCTGTTGGCACTAAAACCATGTGGGCTCTCAGTATTACATGATGTGTTCTGCACTCATCCAGAATGGCTGATACTAACCAGGTTCAAGTTCCTTACCAAGTTTGTATTTCTTCTGACATGGCCCAGGATTGATAGACCTTTCTGCCTCAATTGCAGGGGTGGAAAGACACCTATGATCAGGCCAGGAGAGAATGGCCCTTCTACCAAGGAAACACAGAAAGTAAAGCCCACTGATTATACTGATACTCCTTGTGACCAGAAGCTTTCTTCTTTTGGCGTATGTCCAGTGTCTTGCAGTCCCTTTTTCACGAAGTGGGCCTCAGCTGTCAGGCAAGGTGGGAAAAGGAGAAGAGCAAATACAGCCATTGCCCGTTATCCTACATGCACCTATCCACAATCGGGGCACAAGGTTGACGTAGCCAGCAACTACCAGAGGAATGAAGTCTTGCAGTCTAACCTCCTAATCCAAAGCTTTACAATCTCAGCACAAGTGATGTACAGAATCCTTTGCCTGCCTCACATGTTGCTGCAGAGATTCATCAGATTGTTTCATTTTGGGCTCTTTCCCCTCATACATTCAGGTACTCAAGAAATAAATTATCCCTGGAATAGCAAAATGGATTATTCCAGTCAAAGGACTCTGTAGGAAAACTGAAGCGTATTTGGAAATAGTCCTCGGCATACTTTTGGACTGTTGAACTTCAAGAATTTGTGTTGAAAGGAACAGTTATTTAATTGCAAAATCTTAGTTAATCCCTGGAGACCAGGAACAAAAACTGATCTAAATAACTCCTAGAACCATGGCTCCATTCAGATCAGGTAGAAGATCCCAGTGACAGCTGAAACCATGGATAGTGGATCAGTCCTTCAAATCCAGATGGTTACCCATTCCAGATGGTTCTTCAATGTAGGTTTTGCTCCAGATCCATCCTGAGACAGACTGCTTATGCATAAGTATCAGAGGGGTAGCCGTGTTAGTCTGAATCTGCAAAAACGACGAGAAGTTCTGTCGCACCTTATAGACTACCATATTTATTGGCGCATAAGCAGGTGTATTTATACCTGCCTCTGGAATTTCCACTACATGCATCTGACAAAGTGGGTCTTTGCCCACAAAAGCTTATGCTCCAATAAATCCGTTAGTCTATAAGGTGCCACAGGACTTCTCATTGTTTTTACTTTGCATAATTTAACACGGCTACCCCTCTGAGACTTAAAAACATGTCCATTACCTGTTGGAATAGGTGCATGCCAATATCAAATGAAGGAAATAATGCCTGATCCATGACCTGCTTATTTTAAACCTTTTAAAATATGATCTGCAAATGAAAAATCAGCATTGGTATAACATGTTGAATGCTCCAGATTCCAGCATCTTAACATGAAAATACTTTTCCTCCTCTCCTACCCTATCATTTGCCTCCCCTGCCCTTTTCCAGATGTTGAAATCCAGATTTTCAGAGTTGCTGGCTTTCACTTATTATTGCATCCCAGCATTGACTTTTTGGTGACTTTCTCTTCCACCATCAAGTCTAGCGTCACTTGCTCTTCAGCATTGGTGTAGCATGTTGCTGAAAGAAAACACAGTAGAATGCCATTAATGTGGAATTCTGTTCTCTTCTGTCCATCCCAATTCTTACAGATCTGCAAAAGTAACCTTTAACTTTTGATCATGTGCTGAATGTCCCACTTGCTCTGTTTTTTGTTTGTCCCATTCAGAACAGCACATGCTATCAGCATGTTCTTAGGAAATCAGAAAATGGGCTTTGAATTTCACAGTCTTTGATTTATATCATATTTTGGACACTGAGACCTATTCAATGTCTTAGTGAAAATGAAGTGGCATTCTCTGGCACATAAACCCTTGCAGATGCTGGGCGCATTTTGTATTCTTCTCCAGAGGCATGTTCCAGCCTACATTGAAGCGTCACTGGTTGAACTTAGATGAAGCCAGAGCCTTACATGATCAGTTAACATCATTGGCAAAAATAATATTTTATAGTTCCACTTTGCTGGAAAATTATACCACTACGTTTCAGATGAGAATCTCGCTAGTGTGTTCTATTACTGTGAGTTTCCCCGTGTTACAGATTAATACCCTGAAAAAAATTATTGTTGTTCTCATGGCTGTTAAAACATTTAGAAGTGATAGCCCTATGTTGTTGTGTTTATTCTGAAAGAAGAGGAAATAAAACAGTTTTCCTTGTGGCATGCACAGAAAGGTTTTTTTTTTTGCGAAGTTTAAATGAGAAATTAATGTATAATTATGACCTTCCTAACTTATCTGGCATTACTCAGTAAGCAACTAACACTATTTTATATATAATACAAAATTAAATGCTCATTCAGGTGTATTTTATACTTGTTATAGATTTAGTCAGGGTAAGTTCTCAGTTTTTTCCTTCACTTCGATATGTAATTCTGACTCCTTACATCAGGGCTGGGCAAAATCAGTCCCAGGGGCTGGATCTGGCCTGCAGACCATCCTGCTGGGACCCTCAGGCACATAGCTGCCACGGTTTAAAGCACAGTCCATGCAGCTCTCTGCTCTGCAGGGTGCGGGAGGCTTTGTGTGATCTCCCCGCCCTCTAGCCAATCCTCAGCCCCTAGTGGCTGGAAACAACCGGCCAATCAGAGCTGAGAGATTGGCCGGGGGGGGTTGGGTGGGGAGGGCAGTGCAAGCCTTTCCCCCTTCCCAGAGCTGAGAGCCACATGAAGGGAACAGCCTGCAGTTTAGCTGCAGCAGGCAGGGAGCCCAGCCAGCCTTGGGGGTGCTGCAGGGCTGCTGGCCAGGAGACACATAGGTAAGCGCCTCCTAGCCAGAGCCTACCTCTGGCACGCCAGCTCTTCCTGCACCTCAACTCCCTCCCCCAGGTCACCGTCCAAACCCTCTGCACCCCCTGTTACCCAGACCATAATCCTCTCCTGCACCCATACTCCCTCCTTGATCCTACACCCCAATCCCCTGACCCACATCACAACCCCCCTCCTTCATCCTAACTCCCTCTCAGACCTCACACTGTCTCCTGCACCTCAGTCCCTTATCCCATGCGCTCTTCTGCACCCATCCTCCACCCTAGACCCCGCATCTCCTCCACAGAAAAGTGTGGCCCTTGATCACTTTCCAATACCTTGGAGTGGCCTCCCACCAAAAATTGCCTACCCCTGCCTTACATCAAGAGGCTACAATTAAAACATGTGACTATCAAGACATAATCCACTATCATTTTTTGGATAATTAAAGACATTTGTTTTGTAATTATAATGTAGCTTCTGTAATATTTGTAACAGAAGAGCTTTAGTAAGCCTTCAGTCATATTTCTAAAGTCACGAATGAAATAACAAAGAATTTGGAAAACAGTAAAGCAGCAAAATAATAATACAGATTGACTGAAGTAAAAGACAGTTGAAAAGAAAGTGGTGTTATCCCTTAGGCTAAAATGTCATTTGTTACTTTTTTTTTTTTAGATTGAGTTCTTTCACTTAAACTATAAGTGCATACAGATTTAAAGTAGTCAGGGTTTTTTTAATTTGTTTTTAATTGATATGCATTTTGGAAAATCTTAAAATACTTTTTCTCTATGTATAATGTGCCCCAAAAAATTCACTTGGTGTTTACATTTCAAATGAATTAAAGCAATATTTGAAACTATTTAGGATAGAGTTGCACAAAGGCAACAAAATTACATTTGTATATTTTCTGTTAGAAAATGCTGTATATGACAGGTAGTTGGTATTGTTTAAATGAAAGCAGTCAGTTTTATTTGGCTTATGTAAAAGATGTACATCATTTTTTTCGAAATTCTAACAAAGTTAGGTCTTACGGTTGAAATGGAATAAAATGTACTTGCCATTAAAAAGTAGTAGGACTGTATCAAGTATTTGTGAAAATACTTTGTGGCTCTGAGGTATCATGAAAGCTTTATTTTTTTCTTGAACTATTTTTCCCTCTAATTGGCTTAGCACAATACTCCTTTTTCATTGAAAATGTATTTGTTACTATATGTTTCCTACCTGTACAGTTTTGATTGCCTGTTTTATTATAGTAAAAACCCTTCACTTAATCTGGCCTGAATTTGATCTTGGGCTAAAATAGGATATCTGGATTACAACATTTAAAATTTCTTAATTGCAAGAGACCGTTGTGCCTCCATAATACTTAAATTTCGAAATTAATTCTTTGCTGCTGGCATGTCTCTACCATTCACTCCCAGAAATCTTTTTAGCTGTAGTAATGAGTATTGAACCAATGACCGTAGTATCTTAGTTATTTGTAGAAGTGGACAATGTGCTTCTAATGTTGCATACCAAATGGAGAGGAGTGAATGTTGAGTAAAAAGCTGTGAAATAGCAAACTCTGAATTAAAACAAAAAAAACCCCCAAAAAATCAGTAGTTGTGCACCAAACTCTAAGGGACTTGTGGGTCTCATGTACATTCCCTGTTAACAGAAATGGCATTTGAGGGGAGAGTGTCACATTTAATAGTTTTTAATAAGTCAGTTTCTAACCCTTTTCTTTGTGAAGACAGCCTTGAAAACAAAAAAGACTTAAATGATTGCAAAGCAATGGCTAGCAATGAAATGAATGTACAATATGACTGCTTCTGCAAGGCAAGATTGGTACTAAAAATGTTGAAGTTCCAAACACACGCTATAAAATGAGTCAGTTTGTATATCTGAAAGAATCATCTTAATAACCCTCCCCAGTTTCCTTTAATTTTCTCTCTGTGCATAATAGGAAACAGGATTAATTTGGGAAAGGTCACTGCTTGATGGTAGCACCCAAAATATTATTGTTAAAGCTCTTCTCCTTCTTTGTCTGTGACTGAACCCAGTTGCTCCTCTCTCAAGCATTTATAGCAGTTGCCACACCATGGCAAGCTGAGTTCCCTTTATGTGCTCTGCCTCTCTTCCCCTAAAGCCTGGTGGAAGATTTGGGATTGTTCTTCACAGTCTATAGTCTCTACACTCCCCTTTTAGCACCACTCTAGTTGCAGATGCAGTAGCACATCAACATAGAGCATAGGTAGAGCAAAGCTGCTACAGCTGCACAGTGAGCTACATTTCCCATTTGTGGCCTATCTGCTGAGGCCCAGATTTGAAGAAGACAAAGGCCCATATTCTCAACACCTGATAGCTCTCATCAACTAAGGAAAGAGTATGGAATTGATAGATTTTGGAGTGTGGATTAGTATTTTACCAAGGAATATCACATACTGAACTTTTTTGAGGAAGCCACTGGTTAAAATTTTAATACATCACAGGTTCATTTTTATTTGAAAAATATCTTTAAAGCTATTTGTACATAATATTGATATAAACACTACACAAAAATTTTGTTCAGCTTTAGTAAGAGCTAAAATTGCGTTAGGGACAAAGGTGCTTGAATCCTGAAAAGTGACGAAATTAGTTTTGGGAAATATCCTATAGCCACTTTTTCATTGCCTATTGCACTGTGAATAACACACTCCATAGACTTTCATTTCCATCTTCAGCTGATACCAAAAATCATTATGTACCCTATCTTCTACAAACTAGCACTGCAATGCAAAACCTTAACACTGACTTCAGATGCTCTTGTATCAACAGATCACAGCAAATGCCTGTCACAAATTCCATTGATTTGGTAAGCTATTCTGTTTTAATATTGCTGGTCCAGTTCTTTGCCTAAACGCTAATAGGATCTTCAGACAGAAATCAAGTCTCTATAATTTGAGATGCCAGAATAGTTCCTCATTTTTACTTTGTTCAGCCAGTAAAGAAGTATTTTGACACCGCTTTCCTAGTGACTTAACGTAGTTTTTTGCTAGATGACAATAGCATACTGGAGGTCAGGAATTCTGGGTTCTATCCCTGGTTCTGAAAGAATTGTGATTTATTAGAGCAGTGGTTCTCAAACTTTTTGGCCCATGGACCACCTGGCTCAATGCAAACCTTTTTGCAGACCACGAGTTGCTAATGGAAGCTCACTGTTAATTACATAATTATGCCCAAGCCATTTTGCTAGTGCTGCAGCTAAGGAGAATGGTTTCATTTAAATTATTAAACAGATTAAGCATTGTAACTTTCTTGCATTAGTTTATCAAACTTCATTTTAAATAAAATAAAATATTAATTTATGTCTAACACAAAAGGTTTCAGTGTTTTCTTTATTTATGGCAGGGATGGGAGTCCTTTTTGGGTCAGAGGCCACTGACCCACATAAAAATTAGTTGGGGACCACACAAGTGAGAAGCGCAGAAAACTCCTCCAGAAAACCCCGACCCTCACTGATGTGGCCCCCAACTGAGACACCTCACTCTTCTGGCTCTCCAGCCCCGCGGGGTGAGGGGAAGGGACAGGGAAGACTGAGGTTCAGGACTTCCCATAAGACAGATTTACTTTTATGAGATTACAGAGTTAGTGGATTTTATGGACCTCCTTAGGCTCTGGGGTGGGGACAAAAATGAGGGGTTCATTGTGTGGCACAGGGCTGCCAGTGAGTGGAATAGGGATGCGAGTGCAGGATCTGGGCAGGAGGTGGGATGCAGGAGGGGTGAGGGTGTGAGGTCTGGGTGATAGGTTGGGTGCAGAAGCAGGCTGGGAGAAGGGTCTAGCTAGGGGGGAGGTGCAGGAGCAAGGGAAGGTGCAGAGTGTGGTCAGGAGAGAGGGTGTGGGAGCAAGATAGTGTGAGAGCAAGCTGGGATTGCAGGGTCTTGGTAGGGGGATGGGAGTAAATGAGGGAGATTGAGGTGTGGGGGGATGCTGAGCATGAGGGGGATGCTTACCTGGCTTTGCACCCCATTGCAATGGGGAAAGCCTCTGGATAGCCTGTCACTTCACTCAGGGCCGCTCTAGGTTTTTTGCCGCCCCAAGCAAAAAAATTTTTGGCTGCGCGCCCCCCCCCCCTCCTCTTTTTTGGTCTGGGGAGGATATGCGCGCAAATGCAGCTTGCACGGCTTGTTGGGGGTGCGCATGCAAATGCAGCTTGTGTGGCTTCCTGGGGGGTGGGGCGCACGCTTCAGGGGGAGCCCAAACCCCAGGGCATTTTCATCTCCTAGGAGAGTGCCAAGGACTCCCCACTTGAGGACAATGGGAGGGCAGGTTCATCCACAGCAAGCCAGTTAAAGACTTCCAAAGCATGCAGCTGTTCACATCACCTAGTGCTAGAGTCCCGGTCCCACTCCCACTCCTCACTCTGCAAAGGGATTTTATTATTAGAAGCCTTATAATCACTCAGACTCCAACCCCAACCCATAAGCTGTCCAGCTCTTGGTGTCCATGGACAAGAATCAGCCTCACTATACAGTGAAACAGTTCAAAGGGATTAAGAGAACTTTTGTTTCAACTCCCCAGCTCAACTGTCCAGAACAAGACAAAAGCGACAAGGAGTCCTGTTGTAAATAGGATGTAAACAGTGGTTCTGGGTACTTACACTAGTGAACTGGTAGGATTTCTTTAAAAGCTGACAGGACACATGTTGTATTTAATTTTTAAATTTAATTAATAAGTTATTTAAATAGGTTATGGTAAATTTAGGCCATAACAATTTTTAATTTAATTTTAAAGGTATATTATTTAAAACAAAGCCTATTTAAATGAGATCACAATTCCAATTTTAAAAGCTCTCCTGCCCCAGACAGGAAAGGGTTTGGGGACACAGGCACTGGGAACACCAGAATTCCCCTTCCTCAGACAAAGGGAGAGGGAGAATCACCTGGGTCCCAGGCAGGTGTGAGGTTGTCAGGACACAGCACAAGGGGGCTGGGTTCCTGGGCAGGTGTGTGTGTGTGTGTGGGGGGGGGAGGAATCAGGGCCCAGAGAGTAGGGGGAGGGGGGATTGTTTAGAGAGCCAGACAGGAGATGGGGATCCAGGTGGGAGGCGGGGGTCGGGGGGGAGAAGAGGAGAGGAGAGGAGAGGAGAGGGGGTCCCAGCAGGGTTGCAGTGGGCCAGGAGGTGGGGTTGCTGGGCAGAGGCCGAGCCAGGGGAGATGGGGGTGGGGGGTCGTGGGACAGTGGGCAGGGACACACAGGCGAGGTGGGGGAGGGGGAGTTGCGGGGAGGGCGCATGGGAGGGGGGGTGGCCGGCCAAGGGGTGCACACGGGCGGGGGGACCGCACTCACGAAGGCAAAGAGGCCACTGGGCTCAGCCTCACCAACCGCGGCCGCCCCTTGCCACCCTCCCAGCAGGGGCTGCACCTCGGGGCTGCCCACGCAGAGCTCCCAGCGCCCCGGGGCCAGGCGCAGGCTCTGAGCAGCTGGGCGCGGGGCTTCAAGCTCGGGGTGGCCTCTGCGGGGCTCCCCGCTCAGGGGATGGGGCCCCGCTGTGGCTGAGCCCCAGCGCCTGCCGCTCCAGTGAGCTGGCTGCCGGGAGCAGCCACCATGGCTGCAGCCTGCCCCGCTGGGCTCAGCTTCACCAGCTGTGGCCACCCTGCACTGGGGCCAGACGCCCCGCCCTTCCCTCCCTCCCTTCCCAGTGCCCCTGGGCCAGGCGCAGGCTCCGAGCAGCTGGGCGCGGGCTCCCAGCTCGGGGCGGCTCCCATAGGCTCCCATAGGCTCCCCGCCGCCCTGCTCCTCCTCCGGGCCGCAATGCCGCCCCTGGCAATGTGCTGCCCCAAGCACCTGCTTGTTTTGCTGGTGCCTAGAGCCGGCCCTGACTTCACTGCCATTCCCCTGGCGGAGTGGGGTGGGGGAGGGAGCTCAGCTCCCTCTTGGCCAACAAGTAGCTCCTGGGCTCCCCATTTCCAAGACTGTCCAGTTCATTTATCCTGTCAGAGATGTTGGCCCCCAGCGTCCCCCCACAGCAGGATTCTCAGGGATGTTTCATAGGCAACGAGACAGCCAGGGATTGTGCAGCACTGACACTAGGGCTTGTTATACAGGGATCTCTCACCTGCAGCAGAGAAGCAGCTGGCCCTGGGGTGGGGCAGGGAATCCCCTGGTCAGTGCTGAGATGTGGCCACCTTTGGGGTGGAGCTGTGTAAAAGAAGCACTGCACAGTTGTTCAGTGGGTTTTAGGAAGAACTATTAGTTGACACTGGCCTCAATTACCTGAAGTGATGCTAAAGGGGTTGATCTTCTGTCCCCAGCTTGGGTGGGAGTCCAGTTTGTTAGAGCAGGGGGTGATTTCAGAGCAGTGGACTGACCTGGGCATCCTTGTCCTCCCTGAGAGCAGGCCAGGCCTGCCCTCCCACTGTGTAGGTCCAGGGCTTGCGCTCTGTCCATCTGTCTGTGCCCCACTCCCTGGCATGGGTCAAGCTGAGGGCAGTCCCTGGGGTCTGCTCCTTGCACAGCCTTGCCTGTGGAGAGGGGTCACACTTTGCCATGTGCCCCAGGTCCTACGATCTCTGAGCCTGACCCCATCACACCCCAGTCCCCGATTCCCCCATTGCTTCCGTGGCCCCCTCTCCCTCACCCCCTCCCACGGGGAGGTGGGTCCCAGCTCTGTGCAGGCTCCCTACGCCACTCGTGGCAGCGGGAAGGGAGCTGGGGCTGTTCTTGGGCACTGAAGGGTGGACTCACCCACCCCATTGCTTCCTTCTCCCCCAGCCTCCCTCACTGCTTCATCAGCCCTCATCACCCCAGATCCCCCCTGCCCATCTCACGCAGTGGCGGTTACTCAGGGACAGTCCTGGCCAGGCACTGAGGGCAGGGCAGCCTGTTCATGCCCTCCCTATCTGTGGGTCCCCGCATACCAGTGGGGCCAGGGCAGACAGAGCAGCAGCGGTGTGGGGGCAGGACCTCAATCTTGCAGCTCTGCGCAGGGTGCCTGTGCCACCTGGTGGAAGTGGGTGGGGAGATGAGGTGGCTCTCGGGGGCACCAGGGCAGACTCCCAACCCCATTGCTTCTTTCTCCCCCAGCCCTCTCGTATGCCAGTGGGGCCAAGGTGGGTGGAGCAGCAGAGGCATGTGTGCAGCGGCGGGGCCTCAGTTCCATGGGGAGGGGGTGTCCCACCTCTGCGCGGGGTCCCTGTGTCGCCCAGTGGAGGTGGGCAGGAGTTGGGGCAGTTCTCGGGGACGCTGGGGCAGATGCAAATTGGGAGCTGGGTCTGTTGGGGTCTTCCTTCACACACACCCCCCCTTGCGCCCTCAGAGCTGGAAGCTGGAGCTAGTGCTCCAAGCCTTGCAGCTGCATGGGTTCCCCACTGCATGGGGGCGGGGGGGATGGGTGCCGCGTTCAAGTCATGGACCACCTGGGAGGCAGGATCACACTTTGAGAACCACTGTACTAGAGACAGGATAACACAAGTACATTAAATCTGAAAGGCATGTAGCTGATAGCTACCATGTTTGGGAACTGGGTTCTCTTCCTGCCTCTGCCAGCCACTTCTCTGTTAAATCATTTGTAAAATGAATTGGCAGTTCATACTTGACTGCCTGGCAGAGGCTCACCACTTTTCATGCTTGTTTAACTTCATGCTGTGGGCTAGCTTCTGCTTGGGATAGAAAGGAGTAGAAAAGTGCTTTGCTGCTTCCTGTGTCCTTAGTAGTGGTAGGATGAGAATGAGCATAGCAGCTGGGGGGAAGAGAGTGTGAATATTGCCTCCTGTCCATGTTTTGCCACCTCTGAGCAATGCAGCAGTAGAAAGAAGGGGCAGGAAAAAAGTAGAGAACATATTCACTGAAAATTTAAAAAAAAATTATAGCAAATATTTTCATTCTGAACAGATAAGGCTCTGGTTCAAGTGGGCCATTAGACCATTCTGTTTTAACATCTGGCATGGTTTTAAAAAATTATGAGAGAGAGCCTGTCTGAATTATAGGTAAGCTTTTCCCCAAGAGCATAAAACACTGTATTGTATTTACCCAGAAAGTGATATCTTGATACATATAGATGCTAACTTTGGGTGGGATTTTCAGAAGCACTCAAGGGACTTTTAGGCACTTCAGAAAATTTTGCCCCTAATATTCTCCTAAACATTCATGTTTTACTTATGATTGAGATAAATGATCCTCCTGATCCAGTGTCTGTGCAGTTTAGTATAGAAAAGATACTGTAAGAAAACACTTTTTTTAAATTATAAAAGCATGTAAAGCACATTCATGTACATGGTGAGTTCATATATGGATAATGTATAGAAAAATGTTTGTTTTTGTTTGCTCTCACTGTGTAAATTAATTGAAATAGAAATCTTATGTACATATGATGTACTTTTAGCATAGCAGTTTTAATCTCTCACATTAGTGATATTAATTCTTGTCAGGGAAAATATTAGTTTAATATAACAACACCATGGTTTTCCTTTTTCTGGTCTGCCTTTAAACTGATTCTGTGTTTATGTAATACAATAGAAATGCTCTAATGTGGATTGCACTTTTATATCTTAGTAGCTCAAATATTTGATACAATAAAATGTAAAACTATGTTATAACTTGAAATATTTGCATTGAAGCTTAAATTCTTGTAAATGAAATGTGATTTACATGTCTGCAATAGATGTATTTTGTCTTCTAGTACTTGGGTTAGCTGTGCAATTCTATTGGGACCGTTCATAAGTTTGATTTTTTGAGAGAGATTGATATAAGCTATTTAATGTTAACGCTTAAATTACAAAGAAACAATGAAGTTCATTGAAAACTTGGCATGCTGGATCTGACAGAGAAGATCATTTCCTGATACTTCTCTTTGTGTAACCAATTTGAATTAGACATAATTCCCTAACATCACCTTGAATTTCCATCTGTGTAAGCCCGATGTTCTTAAGCATTTTGCATTTACCTAATGCTCTAGGCTATTTTCACTTAGCACGTATGGAAAACTGTGACTATCTTAAAACTGTAGATGATATGAATAACAATTGTTTGCTGATCTTACCCTCTATCTCCCTGGATAACCTGCAGTCTGCAAAGGCTGAATAAGTGGCAGATAGCTTTTGTCATCCCTTATCCGAGCTGTACACTTGTAAGGAAGAGCAGGGATAATCGCCTAAATCTAATTAGGGGTTAAAAGAGGCCATGACTGTGATGTGGCAGTGAGACACCTTACTGTATCAATCCTGTTTGCATTAGAAAAATAAGGTTGTCATATTGATTATTCAAATTAGCTTGTATTGGCCATGGCTCAATGATTTGTATTGCAGCTGAAGGTTCCAGCTTTTCGGAGACGACCTATGGTTATAGCATATATTGCGTGGTGTCTTGTTTGCTAATTTTGGGTTTTAAAAATTAGCACTGGGAGAGTTTTCATTAGAATTAAGGGTTTGAGTGACCATCAGAAAGTGAAATTGAGCTTTTATGTGCAATTTTGTTGTTGTTTTGAAAAAGCTTTATTGAATGAAGGCCAGCTAAATTGTTTTAGATCTTCGGTTGAAGAAATAAGCGTTGGAGTTAATGGGTCTTAAAAGATTCTATTTTGCACTCATTGGTGTTTAGCTGAGAGTCAAATGGAACAAAAAAAGAGAAAAATAATTAACTTAGATCAGTTCCACATTCAAGAGGTGATGAATTTTCTTTGTTATGACTTTCAGGCCAATTTCAAAACTTATTCCTTTTACTGGGATATTTTACCATTCTCAAATATTTTTTAATACTGGGAGAGTTTGTCATTTAGCAGCAACACCTGCTTACATTCTGACATTGTATTAATACTCTAGAGCAGGGGTGGGCGATAATTTTTGAAAGGCGGGGGAATCACTTCACAAATTTCGGAAGTGGTTGTGGGCCACCCCAAAAGGAGCTGGGCCTTGGACGGAAGGCACAAGCCCTTTAAATAGGAGTTGAAAGGGCTTATGCCCTCCTGGCAGCTCCCAGGAAACGCATTCACGGTGGGTCCAGGAGCTGCAAGCCCTTTCAATTCCTTCTATTGAAAGGGCTTGCACCTGCCGGGTGACTGCTACCACATTGCCTGGCAGCAGTGGTGTAGTGAAGGGGGCCCAGAGGAGGCAATTGCCCCTGGGCGCCATGCTAGAGGGGCTCCAATTTAGCAACAGAGGGAAGGATGGCGCAAGGAGTCCTAGGACCCCGCAGGTGCCAGCTGGACAGTAGAGAGAAGGACAGCACTAGGACCCCGTGGGCGCCAACTGCTTTCACACCTGCAGGAAATTGAAACTGAGCGTGAAGTGCCTGCCGGAGGTGGCGCACAGGGTGGGGGTTCAGGCTGAGCATGCACAGACTGCAGCTGGTGCACAGGCCCTGTCTGCGACTACAACCCCCACAATCCTCTTCGCCATCAGTGGGTCTGAGGCACTGCCCATTGGGCCACAGCTTCTTGGTCCTTGCCTGTAGACTGCCCGTCCCGAGAAACCGCAGCCGCCGACTGGCCAGAGGGCGCATCAGTCTGGCTGGAAGTGGAATGGCCCCGTGTGCCAGCGGGACAGGCAAGGAGCGGTGCGGTAGGGGTTTGGGAAACACGAATTTTGCCTTTGCCCCATGGTGCATAACGCCCTTTGTCCCTTGGTGCATAACATCCTTGCATTCACCCAGAAGGCGCAAGCCCTTTAAATAGCAGGAGTTGAAAGGACTTGTGCCTACCTGGCAACTCCCAGGCAACGCATTAGCGGCGGAGCTGGGAGCTGCCACAGGCTAGATGAAAGTGGTAGGTGGGCCAGATCCGGCCCACTGACAGTATCTTGTCCAGTTCTGCTCTAGGGAAACAACATTGATTTCAGTCCTCCTCATCAGGATAGCGTTGGTGGTAATAGGAGATCTATATATGAAGGACAAAAAAACCTTCAACAATAACCCCAACCCTTTATGAAGATTCTGGTTTGGCATGATCCTGCACACCTTCATTCTTTCCTCTGTAGTTTGAAAGGACTTCCATCTTGTGTGGCTGTTTGCACTGGACATTGGTGGTGGTGTGGGGTAAAGGCAACTTAGTGCTGGGCCAAGAATTATAACATTTCACTGAAATATTTTTCTGGTGTTGAAACTTTTATACTAAGCTCTTGTCTACACTTACCGGGAGATTGGCTCTGCGGGAGTCAGTCTGCTAAATCAACTGTTGATCACGCTCTTGTTGACTCCAGTACTTCACCAGATCGAGAAGCATAAAAGGAGTTGACAGGAGAGTTTCTCCTTTCGACCCTGTGCAGTGGGAACAACACGGGGTAACTTTATCTAAGGTACATCAATTCCAGCTACACTATTCATGCCTTTTGTGGAGGCAGAATTTATATCCAGTCAGATGCCTGACGTCCTTGAGATTTTTCTTCCTCCCTCAGTTTTATAGCTGCTTAAGTGGGAAGTCCATTATGCTGAATAGAGTTCAGTATTGCTATGTTCTTGAAGGGCAATCAGTTGGTGAAGGTACTTTTGGCAGCACTCTTCACTTGATAATGCTATTGAGCTGTAAGTGGTGCTTACTCTTCTGTGTCTGTTTGGTACTGAATGGCTCCCTCTGGCCCTAGAGTGGGGGGTAACATTTTTGCAGTGCTAAACAGAAAACTCTACAGTGCTGACTGGGTGGGGAGGCAGAAAAATCCTGCTCAAGTAGGTGGGATAAAATGCTTATAGGGCAAGAGCCTGTGGATATGAGCATGGATGGGAGAACAAGAGAAGAGGGAATGTGAAGAAGTAGGTAACAAGGGTGTATGTGAGTAATAATTGTATTTATTATTCCTCACCAAGTTTTGTTTAGAAAGTCTTTATTGCCATCCTTTAAAAAAATGTTAAGCCTTGATAGGTCCTTAATTTGAACACTATCAGCTATGCCATTCTTTCAGTATTTTACTAATAGGGAATTATTTTAAACTAGAAGATTTACCCAGTGTTGCCCAAGTACTTCAGGCAGGGGGCTGGCAGTGTGTGGGGTGCAGGAGTCAGGGCAGGGCCTTGGGGTGTATGTAGGGGGAGCAGGGCGGAAGTCTCAGGATGTAGGGGAGTGCGAGAATGAAGATTTTGGAGTAGGGAGGGGGTGTCTCCTCTAGCGGGGCTTTCTCTGCCACCCCGGCTGGCAGGGCCTTTTATCCCTCCTTAGCACCCCTAGCTGTTAGGGGCCTTCTCCTTCTCCTCCCCTCATCCTCCTCACTGCAGCTAGGGTCTGGGTAGAGGGGAAGGGTTTGAGGTGGGAGCAGGAAGGGCGCCTTCTTACCTAGTTAGATGGCAGGCAAGGTGAGTCCCACACATGCTGGCGACTTTCTTGGTGGTGTGGCTGCCTCCAGTGATAAATCTGCAGAATAGTTCTCTCCTGCGGACTCATTGCCCCAGTAACCACTTTCTGCATCACATCCCTTCTCTTTGTGCCCCTCCCTTTCCATGTTATGGAAAACAGTCCCATTCCTGACACTTCCTATTTTCTTGGCATAACCAAACCCTGACTTTGTTTAAAGATAGGTTAAGAGGAAGCTGCGTACTAAATTTGATGGCCCTAGCTCTTACAGTTTTGGAGGAGTTCTTGAACAGATTCAAGGACAGACAGATGCACATTTCTGAAATATGTATAGATAAATTGCCTTGTTTTTTTAATCTGAGACACAACCTGGTGAGATATTTGTATTGGACCAACTTCTGTGGGTGAAAGTGACAAGCTTCAGAGCACACTGAGCTCCTTTTTAAGATTTGGGAGAGGTACTCTAAGCTTTTTATTTCTCTTAGTTTTTTTTTTTGTTTGGATACTGACTTTTCTAATTTAAAACTTGAAAAATATTATGCACAAGTCTCCTGACTCTTATTTTTTGCTGGACCAGACAGTGAAATTAGGTGATTTATCCTGGTTCCACATTGCAGTTTTGTCTGTCTAAGAGGCCATTCAGTACCTACCATTGTTATAAGAATGTTTTCAGTTGCTTGGAAATACTCCAGCTGAATTTCTGTCCTGTTGGGAGACAGTTGTTTGGCACTTCATTTCAGGACATAGCAACTTGGTTTATCATGATTATGATTTTCAGCCAAACCTGGAAATCTAGGAAATGAGCCAAAATCCTGTAAGCTCAGCAGTATCAACATGCTATTTCTGTTGACTAAAGCAGTAGGCTGGCCTATTCATTTATTGTGTACTCTGAATTTTTAGGTTGTAGTGATGTGTGGAAGACTTCAGTTTAAACAGTTTATTTGGAAAGCTAGCATAGATGGAAAATGTATAGACTACTTGATGCTTAATTGGTAATGAAAGAGATGTTAGGGATCAATTTTTTTAACTTTGATAACTGATTCAGCAACCCAGAAGTGCTGGGACCATGAACTGCCAAAACTAGAGGCGCTGAGCTTAAGTCCTGGCTATCCCTTGGCACAAGTTAATCACTGAGGCCACCAATCATATGCTGATTTCTGAGACTTCATATTTATTTTTTTCTACCTTTTCAATTAGAAAGCATATTACTGCATTGCTATCCATCATAGATATTCTCACTAGATTTAGAGTATATCTATGCTGCAATTAGATACCCGTGGCTGGCCCATGCTAGCTGACTTGGGTCTGTGGGGCACAGGCTGCACAGTTGTTTTAATAGTGGTATAGAGGTTCAGACATTGCTTCACTGCAAGCTCTGGGACCCTATCACTTCATGGGCTCTTAGAGCCCAGGCTGAGCCCAAACTATAAAATAAAATAACTCCTTAGCCTGAGCACTGTGATCCTGAGTCAGCTGGCACAGGCCAGCCATAGATTTTTAATTGCGGCATAGATATTCCATAAGTGTCTATACCAGGGGTGGGCAAAAGCCTCTCAGCGGGTCAGATCTGGCCTGACTAAGGCTTTGATGTGGCCCATGTGGCACTTCCAGGTCCTGCCCTCTAGTGCGTTCCCTGGGGAGCCAGAGATTCATGAGCCCTTTTAACTGCTTCTGTTTAAAGGGCTCATACCTTCCTTGCACTTGTCAGGCAGTGCATTGCCTGGCAGCCTCAGGGAAGGTGCAGACCCTTTAAATAGAAGCAGTTAAAAGGGCTCACACATCCTGGCTCCCTGGCAACACACTAGCAGCACTGGGAGCTGGGAGCCCTTTTAACTGCTTCCATTTAAAGGGCTCGCACCTGCCGGGCGGCTGGGTTGCCTGGGAGCCACCTGGCAGGTGTAAGCCCTTTAAATAGAAGCAATTGAAAGGGCTCGCAGTTCCTGGCCTCACGCTAGCCCGTTGCCTGGGAGCCCGGGAACTTGCGACCCCTTTCAACTGCTTCTATTTAAAGGACTTGCTCCTTCCCGATGGCTGTTAGTCAACATCTCTGGGTAAGGCACGAGCCCTTTAAATAGAAGTAGTTGAAAGGGTTCTAGCGTCCCCAGCTCTCAGGCAGCAAAGCTGGGAGCAACAAGCCCTTTAAATAGCAGGAATTGATGGGCTTGCGGCTCTGGTCCCCCCGCTAACTAGGGTTGCCAGGTGTCGGGTATTGACCCGGACAGTCCGGTATTTTCGCATCCTGTCCAGTAAAATGTCCGGTATTTTCGGTTTTCTTTTCCCCTGCCAGGAGGCGAAAATACCGGACACCTGGCAACCCTACGACACACTCGGCAACTGGACCCAGCCCCCGGCCTCTCCCTGCCCCCGGACCCCCTACTTACCGGGGCGGGGAGGGGCTGGATGAAGAAAACAAGATGGCCACTGGCATAAACCCTAGAACTGAAGCAAGGGGAAGCAATGACTTCCCTGGGTCTTAGTGCCCAACTTCTTCCTATCCCTATTCTGACTGCACGCACTTAAAGGGGCCATTCTGTTTTAATGCTGTTTTATTTTATTTTATTTTTTGCTTAATAACTCTTGGGGTCCCCACCCCCCTTTTTTTTTGGATTAACAACTTTGGTCTTTTCCCTTTTTTTCCCCTCTGGTGGTGTTTTTTTTTTTTTTTGGTGGGTGTGTGTTCGGTATTTTTGGTTAAACAATCTGGCAACCCTACCGCTAACATGATGCCTGGGAGCCACAGGCAAGGCACCAGCCCTTTCAACTCCTGCTATTTAAAGGCTCCGTCTCTTCTCCCCGAGGCCCCACCCCTTCTTGGATGGCCTGCGGCCCCATTCAAAATTATTGCCCATCCCGATCTATACTCTGACTATGAGATGAAACTAAGGGTATCTGTATTTTATTCCTGGTCTGCACATTGTTCATGTAACATTAGATAAGTCACTTATCTTCTTTCTGCATTAGTTATCTATCTGTAAAATAGGAATAATACTTATCTGCTTCACAGTGATAGTGTGAGGATTAATTCACTAATATTTATTAATTGACTTTAAGATGGTGGTTTTCAGCCAGGGATACGCTAATCCCTAGGGGTACACACAGGTTTTCCAGGAAGTGCATCAATTCAAATTAGGAAAAAGCCACATATTACTAAGAGTAATAGTGATCCTCCCGTACAAGACAGAGGTCACCCAGAATCTCATAGTGGACATTCTACAGAAATTATGATATATTATGTTCTCTGTGTGGCTAGTGCCTTCTGGATAATTCCGGTACTTCATAAAATGCAATGTTCCCTGTAGGCTCCTTTCTGGAAATTTGCAAAGGCTCTTTTGGAGACTTTGCAATCTCTTGGTTTGCCTTCTGCTCACTCGATGGCCATGTTGCTCAGTTAATAGGCATTCATTGTGAAGAACACGATATTCAATTTATTTATAACCAGAGAGGTAATTAAGCATCTCCTCCCTGAAACATATTTATCGCCTTCTGATGACCAGTCCCAACTCAGACCTTAAGAGTATATTTTTTCAATATATTATCCATTCTTACATTTTGAAAGTTTTATGATAATCAGTATGAAACAGGCTTTTTATAGTTAGGTGACACTTTTTGATGAACTATTATTTATGGACTAGACCAGGGGATCCCTGTAGCTCTCTGCACTCTGTGAGCTCCACCAGTTGCACCAGTTAAGTCCATAGGTCGCACAGCTCTGCTCACCTGTAAAGGGTGAAGGATATTTCCTTTTAACCCCAGGTAATGCAAAAATATTTCTTAGAATAATACTGCCTGAAAAACTGCTGTCACTTCATCAAGTTTTGTTATTTGAAAATATAAAGAATCTCAACAAATAGGTGTGTTAGCCTATAAAAATCCACTTATAGATGGTTTAATTCTTTCCCTGCTGACATTAAGACTTTAAAGTAACACTAGGTTTATATAGAACATGCTTTCAGAATTTCTTAGCTTTTAGTAAAATAACCTTTTTAAATAACTTAATTCTTATTGTTTTATTTTTAAGGGGATGCTTTTGATATTTGACAACTAAAAATACTGGAGGATATATGCTAATTGCACAATGGTTAGAAATCAAGTTAAGATAAAAATACAAAGGATATTACAGGAAGTGATTTTGGTATAGTCTTGTATGGTTCAGTGACTTTCCATTTTTAGAATTTTAATATTATTTTATTAAGATCCTGTAACCACTGAGGAACATTCTTTGATATTATTTTATTGCATTCCCAAGATGCTGTTAAATCCAAAAAGTTTGTTGTTCTCAGTATATCACTTTAGCTTTGTTTCCATTACTCATTTGATACCATTGTGCTCTCTAAACATTTTTATGAGGAGGATCTGTTTTTATTCCCCCATAGTTCTCTGTGAAATCAGTCATATCTGAGGGGCTTTTAAAAAGTTGATTGTTCAGGAGAGTTTGAAAGTAATTGTCTGACTCTCTGGACTTTTCTAGCAGATGTAAAAGAGACAAACTGCTTAATTGCTAAATACAAATGGCTGTTTAAGGATGACCTTTTAAAAGTGAAGGCACTGTACAACTTCACACCAATAGGAAAAAATAAAGCAAAGAATTATTTTGGGAAATGATAAATAAGTATTCTGAAGTTAAGGAGAGCGTATTTGCAAGGACAAGAAAAGACTTTACATCATACTGAAATGAGAAATTGCATATGATCTTCACGCAGTTAAATTTAAGACACACAGCAATTTACTAAACAAAAGAACTTCAGTGGGACTATACCTTGTAAGGCACAGCTGGACTTCATCCAGTTTTCTAAGTCATATAGATATCATAGATCTTAAATACTAATAGAAATATTTTTCTTTTGCTTAGCTTTCTTGCATACACTTTGCATATCCTAAAACTCTTAGCTTATTCGCAGGTTTCATGGTAGCTGTGGTGATTAACAAAATATTGATCATGATTATAACTTAGTGATAAGTATCTCTACCTTAGCATGTATTTACTCATGTACTTAATGAAATTATTTATCTTGAAAGTACACACAACAGAATTGTTTTTACGTTTTTATTATAATATTTTATAATAAAAGTTGCTAAGCGGGCTGCTAAATAATTAGTTGTCCTCCACACATATCTAGTTCAGGGTGCATGTGGAGCATATTTGATCAGAAATGGCTCCACATCCTCAACTTCGCATCTCAGCAGAGTGTAGGGATGTTGTTCAGACCATAAAAGGGAAAGCTCTCCTTCTAAAATGGGGGAAATGGAGAAGAGTGTGTCCCTGAAAATCCTGCCCCTCCTCTTTTTTTGGTTCTTCATATCCCACTGGCTAGGAATAAGGGGCAAATGGGAGCCCTGTGCCCCTCCTCCAATATTTTAAACTTTTCAGGAACACCTTGCCTCTTCAGCTGTCTTACTCTCCTTCCCTGTATTAGTAGACAGAGAGCTGTTTCCATGATGTGGGTCTGACGGATTGCATTTTTGGGTAGATGTAGTGTGTTTTTTCTTCTCAACATTGTGGAGGTATTCTCAATAGAATTTTTTTCCCGGTGAGTTTTTTTTGGGGGTGGGGGTGGGGTGTTTGGTATTTTCTGTTAAACCATCTGGCAACCCTATTAGTTTGTTGAAGCTTGCAGCCTGTGTCCATTGTAGATAAAATCTCTCTCGAAAAGGGCCAGCTCCCAGAGATAAACGAGACCAGGGAATTTTCACTGGTGGATCTTATATATATATATAAGGAAAAGAGACTATCCCTGGAATACTCTACTTCCTCTTGTGTGGGGCTAGGTGAGAGGCCTCAGAAGCTGGCTGAGTCCAGGAGCTGAGAGGTCTATTGTAAATTGTTGATTATATGGTGAGTGTCCCATAACTCCACACTGGATCCATTTAAATGTCTGGTAAGTGAGATGGGATAGGTGTATACTGCCAATGCTCAGTTTTAAGTTAACAAAGTTGTGGTTCACTGCTTAAAATCTATCCCAGTGTGTCTTTCACCTCCATGTTCTGAGCAAGTATTGTGTCTTATTTCTTCTAAGACTAATACATGTTTTATGGAAACTTTGAATCCATCTCGAGTTAATATACACTTAGAGGGAAAGGAACAATTCTTCTTGTGAATTCTTATTAACTTGATTCTATAGTTTTTTTTTGTATTCTTCTGCAGAAACCACAGTAGAACTGGAACAAAAAACGTTTCTCAGCACAAAGGGATTAACTCCTGGTTTGTCATAAACATATAAACATCTACAGATAGCTGAATTGCATTTTCAGTTTTATCTTAAATATCCTAAAACCACAGGAGCATCTTTAAGTTCAGAACTTCTGAAGAGGCTTCTAATATGAATGAAGTGTGCTCTGGACACTTATGGCTTTCTGATTCCTTGGAGAAGAAACTTCTGCTGCAAAGAACTATTTGCATTGGGAATTTTGGAAAGCCTATTTTGAGTGGTGGTAAGAGATTATAATGAGGAACAAAAAATACCATGCGAAGTATGCAAATCTTTTAAGTGTATAGCAAAAAAGTTCCTTTCTTTCAGAAAAAAACAATTTATTGCTATTACTAAAAATAATTGAATAATAATATATACACAGATGGTTGTTGAAAATTTACTTCTTGGCACTGAATTGGGGTAACTATCCTGAGGCTGGAGGAGCTTAACTCAGCTAAGAGATTAAATGTAGATATGTTGGCTTTGTTCTTCCAATTGGGAGCTATGCGGATAAAAAATAGAACATAATTTTTGTCTCCACAGCTCAATAAATAAGATATTTTAAAATATTGTTTTATTTACAAAGTGTAAAAATCTTAATAAAATACTTTGTTTTCTCTTAAAAAAAATCATAAGATTCAAACAGCGTTTTCCTATATTTATTTATATTTTTAGGCACAACAACATACTTTTACTTCATGGTAGTTTGTGGGAAAGCGATAAGCAAAAAAGTTTGATAATTTAAATATTTGTTATATATTTGCCTTTGAAAGGAAAGCAAAACTCTGCATTTTTAAATATAATTAATGTAGGCCTCCTTTAATATCTTTGGTTACTAGATAATGTATATTTAACATTTTCTTTTAATTTTATTAGATTGAACCATTTTAGTAACAGTTACTATATATGTAAAATGCATATATTTCATTGATTTCTGCTGTATTTCATATAATTTAGAACAAAGTAAAGACCAGTAATCACGATACTTTATTTAGGTATATTTTTTAGTGTTGTACCACAGTACTTACAAAACACTTACAGATTTTCTTGTTGTTTACTGTGCATTGATAGTTTACGAAAAATTCTCTGAGATGTTTCTCATGTGCCTAATGATTTTTAAAACAATAGACCAAGGGCCTGAAGGAATAGAAGTGAATGGACACTAATGTATCCAAATATCTAATTTTGCCTAAAAGCAAGTGCCGGTAGATAAATGCCCATAAAGGGATTTCTTTCTTAAGCCCCGTGGATTTTTTTTGCAACTTTTTGTGAGAGTTAGAAATGAAAACCATTCATCTAGTGCCCCAAAGAATGGCCTTATTCAATGGAATAACAGTGTAATGTACCATTGAAGGCAGGATTGAAAGTGATTATCTTGTTAACTCTTGACAGTTACCGCCAGCTTGAAATAGAACTGGCAGGCTTGATTTGCAAATGAATTAGAGCTTTTTCATTTTGTGCCAGGATCATCTTTTTATATTCTGATATGACAGATGCTATGTTCCATGCTTTTGTTTCTCTTCAGTTTTATACTTGCAAATAAAAAACAAAAGATTACAATAGTAATTTTATTTGCATCTTTTCTCTTGGAGTTTATTCTTTGTGTAGAAGTTTTTAATCTTATATTTTTCAAAAAATTGTTTAAGAATAGCATTGTTCCTGTCAAAATGAAATTTCATTGGTTTAAGTACAGTGGTAATTAGGTGAATGAAGAGGATTTGGAAGCTTTCAGAAAATGGAACATGTATTACACTCAGATTGTTATTCTTTAAAATGTCAACTTTAAATGTAATTCAGTTGATAATTAAATAATATTTGTTACTGAGATCTAACAATAATTGAGCAAAGTCTAAGATTTAAAATATTTAACCAGAAACTGTTAATAGAACATGCATGTGTAATTTTTTTCTTCGATCTTTATGTTGATAACTGTGTTTATATTCTGTAGTCATCCAAACACAGATGGTAAGGTGTAAGGCATGATAATTATCTTGCGCTCTTTATATGTTCCTCATTAACCTATAACATTCTTTACTTGGCCAGAGAGTTTTGACTAGAGTAGTCCCTGGTATTGTTAAAAGTTACTGTGCATATTTAATATTCAAGGTATCATTCTTTGCATTTACATTGTTGTTTTTGCTACTTAATCTGTTTTTGTACTTTGAGGACAGTTAGTAACACTTCCTTCTATCGCTAAATGTTTTATACACATTTCACTTACAGCATGTGTGTTAATTGAATATCTATTATATACATCTTTTTTAAGCAGGTTATGCCCCCTGCTTGCTACGCTGGCCCACTCCGCTCTCTGGGGGTAGGCAGCTCCAGCTCTCTCCCTCCAGCCACCATGGGATTGGGCTGGCCCGAAGCCATGGCTGGTCTGGCTCCATCCCTCAGGCCACCGAGGGGAGAGGGTGTGCCTCTCCTCGCCCTCCTCCCCCCACAAGGGGGATGAGGCACGGCTCCCGACCTGCCTCAGTGCCAAGGAGGCAGGGCAGCTGAGGGCGGAGGGAGGGGCTATGGGACATAGAGTGACGTGATGACAGTTCTCTGTCATCCCACAGGGAAAGGTATTTTATATATAGAGAGAGAAAATAGTCAAAAGTTGTCTAATTTATTGAAGCTGTAACAAACAGCATTGTTAACAGAGGCAGCAACATTCGAACCCCTGAAGGTTTGCTGGGAATCCAGATCTTGATGACAAGTACTCTTCACAAAGGATCCCTATGTGAGAAGAGAAAAATGAGAAAAGCCAAGTTGAGACAGTGTTGAACTACCACATTGAATAGAGAAGTGGCTTGAATTGTCATTGTCCTATTCTATCAAAAAAAAGAACAAGACACATTGACATGGGTTTAATAGGACCACAACTTTATTATTAGATGTCTGGGACTGCCTAACAGATAAGTGTACAGGGCAAGTAACCTCAGATTTATTCCATTGCCTGGGAGGTTCTGCCAGCTCCCCTCTCTTTCCATCTGAGTCCTCCCAGCCAATCTGTTGCTAGAACCTTACCATTCACCCCACATTTCTTTCGTAGGAGCGTAAGGTGCACCTTGAGCAAGGGAGGTTGGCTCCCTACCATATCAGTCTTAGGAGCCACAGCCTCCCAAGTTGCCAACCCCATTCGTTCCTTCAACAAACACCCCTTTTATAAGTCCTTTTCCAAGCCTTTTATCTGGTCACTGTATACATTCCCTGTGGACATCCAACACAAGGAGGCACCAGAAACCATGTAGAAGGGGTCTTCAGGCACAGGGCTACCTGTTTTAAACCCTTCATTCCCACGGGATGAGTCAATGACAAGACCGACCTCTCCTTTTTTGCAACAGTTTTCCTGTTCTTCCTCACTTCCCAAGCCAGAAAACACTGGTCCCTTCATTTGGCCAGTCAAATACCCCTTCCCCAGCTTAAAGGTGTGATGCAGTCAACGTCTTTTGAGGTCTCAGAAAAGTAGTATTTGTAATGTTTTTGGATCCTCCTTTGGCTGGAAAACAGTTTTCTGTTTAAGAAAAACTTTACCTGTAAATTACCATGAGTCTTCTCTTGATCTGGTTTAAAGGACTCACACTGTGAAGCAACAATGTACTATTCTATTCTTGTGCCCCATAGTTAAGTTCTGTATTTATTTCAGATGTCCAAGATCTTGTGTATGTGTGTATTGGCAAGGACTGAACTTCAGGTGTTTCTCTTTGTGAACATCTGATAGCATCTTCACTGTATGTACCATTTTCTCTCGTAAGATAGTGGGGAAAAATTAACAAGTAAGGCAAATTGGTAAGAGTGGAGAGATAAATAAGTTCACTGATATGCATCAGTTTTAGCATCATCAAATTTTTAGCTTATTTAATTCTTGAACAGTTAAGAGGGAGTGACATGGAGCATGGTCTGCAGGACCAAACCAGGCACTACAGGTCCAGATATCATCTCTTGCCATCTCTCTACAGAAGATATACTTCTCATTCATCTCCCCCTTCAAGAGGCTCACCAAATTCTCCACGTTCCCCGAACCTCCTGGTACATTATCATACTCCTCACAGGAGTGCCTTCTCATCTAGATATTTTTCTCCTGTCAGCTCAGAATACTTACATCATAACCCAGCATATTACCATTACTATCCTCCTCATAGCTCGGCGCGGCACCATTATCAACACTCAGACTATAGTCCACCCTGTTTCCATGGTTGCCCAGTCTCTCATGCTCCCACAATTTCTCCCCAACCACCACATAGACATACATAGCAGTCACACCTCCACTATTCCCCCCACGGCTTACCAGTCAGAACTGGAGGAGGGTCAACTATCCGATGTGGCAGAGCAGCCGCCAGATGTCTCACCAACGGATCTGTCCTCGTCATCTCCTGATGAGGCAGTTATCCCTGGCGATCAATCTCCCGCGGACGACCTGAAGCAATTTCAAGATCTCTTTAAGAGAGTAGCTGCTACCTAGGAGATTCAATTAACCGAAGTACCTGAGAAACAACACTGGCTTCTTAAAAATCTTCAACCCTCGAAGAATGCAAAGATCGCAATCCCCATAGACAAGGCCATTATGGAGGCCCCTAATGAGATCTGGCAGACCCCAGCTTCAGTGCCTCCATCCAGTAAGCGAGCTGACAAAAAGTACTTTGTCCCTCTAAAAGGAGCCGACTTTCTGTTTTCCCATCCACAATCCAACTCATTAGTTGTAGATGCTGCCCAACAGAGATCCAAACTCCTGCAATATAAGAACACTGCATAAAAGGACAGCAAGTACATAGACTTATTTGGCAGTAAGCTTTACTCTTTGTCCACCTTGTTTCTCCTCATAGCTAACTATGCAGCACTACTGTCCAATCACAATTTCGACAGTTATACAAAGCTTACCACCCTCATGGAACACCCGCCTGACTCAGATGCCAGTATTGAAATCCATTGTTCAAAAGCGTTACTTCTCTTCAAGGACTGCCCTTCAAATAGCACTCGATGTAAAAGACATAGCAGCTCGAGCTACTGCAACATCTGTAGTTATTAGGAGAGCCTCATGGCTACAATCCTCCAGGGTTTCTTGTGAGCTACAATAGAAAGTGGAGGACCTCCCTTTTGATAAACAAAAGCTGTTTCCAGAAAAGACCAACGAGGTTTTGCATTCAAGCAAAGACATGAGAACAACCTTGCACACACTGGGGATGTACGCCCCACCGTACCGCCGCAAAAGATATACCTCATAATCAGAAACATTGAGTGCTCATATTTCAGGTATCAGCAACGCTGCTTCGATCAAGCGAGAAATAGACAATGTCCTCAAAGGGTACACCTGCAGAGTGCCCGTAACACCAATAACCAGGTAAATAAGCAGCAGGTTTGACTCTCTCTGGTCAGGGATCTGCAAAATCTCCCCATCACGCATCAGCTCTCTCATTCCACCCCTATCTTCCACCATCGTTTGATGCCTTTTCACCATTGCTGGGCGGCCATCACATCGGACCATTGGGTCCTCGAAATTATAACATCAGAGTACAACATCCCATTTACCACACTGCCTCCCACTTCCCCACCCTCCCCAGGGACCTCTCTCACGAGGATCTGCTCAAACAGGAGGTCTACCGACTGCTCAACATTGGAGCAGTAGAAACGGTGCCTGAAAAGTTCAAAGGCAAGGGGTTCTACTCCCATTACTTTCTCACCCCAAAAAAGACGGGAGGCTATAGGCCTATTCTAGACCTCCGCAGATTGAATCGATACCTCCAAAAGCAACTATTCAAAATGGGTTACCCTAGCATTCATAATCCCAGCATTAGAGAAGGGAGACAGGTTTGCAGCCCTTGACTACAGGATGCCTATTTTCACATTACTATTCACCCCGCGCACAGATGATTCCTATGTTTCGTGATGGGATCAGACCATTACCAATACCGGGTACTACTGTTCAGCCTTTCTTCTGCACCCAGAGTGTTTTCAAAGACGCTTGCTGTCGTCGTGGCCTACCTTCGCAGACGGGCCATCATCATTTTTCCTTTCCGGGAAGATTGTTTGGTAAAAGGCTCATCCGAAACAGACACACACCAAATGATATTAAAAACCATGCAAATGTTGGAACTCCTGGATCTTATCCTCAGCATACAGAAATCAACACTACAGGTTACGCAAACCCTGGAGTTTATAGGCGCTCAACTAGACTCTACCTCAGCAATACCTATCCTTCCAAAAGTTTCAAGCGATCCAAGACCTTATAGTCGCCCTCACGATCAGTCCTGCAGTTCCATTACTTACCTGCCTTCAGCTCACGGACCTCATGGCTGCTACCACCTGTGTGGTCAACCATGCACGCCTACACTTTCGATGCCTCCAATGCTGGCTTGCGTCTGTTTATACCCACCTCAGACGACAAGTGCACAGACAAGTCTCCCCTCCTCCCCATGTTTTAAGAACTCTCAAATGATGGACCGATCCAGACAACCTTCTGGCAGGCATCCCATTCCATCAAGATCAGTTCTCTGCCCACATAACTACCGATGCTTCCCTCATTGGATGGGGAGCTCACATGGGCAGCATGTCAATACAAGGATGCTGGATGACTCCAGAGACTACTTTACATATCAGTTTATTGGAACTCGGCTGTCTTCAGTGCATGCAAGCATTTTGTTACACATATCCATAGTGTTAGGCAACACAATCAGAATATTGACCAACAGTATAACAACAATGTATTATATAAATTGCCAAGAGGGTGCTGAATCCCATTCTCTATGCACCGAAGTAGTCCAGCTATGGAACTGGTGCATACAAAACAGAGTCATTTTGGTAGCTTCATACTTACCGGGCATCAAGAACGTAACAGCAGACACCCTCAGCAGGCACTTAGCCCCAGATGACGAGTGGGAGCTCAATCCCCGGGTTTTCCAATCTATCTTCCACCCATGGGGTTCATCCGAAAATAGACCTGTTCGCATACTACAAAAACAAGAAATGTCGACATTATTGCTCCAGAGCCAGCATTGGACCGAGATCTCTAGGGGACACCTTTCTCTTCAGCTGGAAAGGTCCCCTTTTATACGCATTCCCTCCTACTCCACTCATTCACAGAGTGTTGGAAAAGATCAGCAGGGACGAGGTGATGGTTATTCTCATAGCCCCATTTTGGGCATGACAGATATGGTTCCCTTATCTGCATCGGATGTCTCCTCAACCACCCTATCATCTTCCAATTCATCACGACCTCTTAACTCAGAACGACGGAACCTTACTCCACCCACAGCCACATGTCCTACACCTGGCAGCATGGCTCATTGTTGGTTCTGTGAAGGGGAACTTCACTGTTCGAACCAAGTGAAAGAGGTTTTTTTGCACAGCAGGAAGCAATCTACCCATTCCACTTACCTCAAAAAATGGCATAGAGTCCATTCGTGATGTTCTAACACGGCTTTGGACCCAAGCACGGCTCCCCTGCATGAAATTCTGGACTATGTCTTATTCCTCAAGGATGCTGGGTTGGCCCTTGCCTCCCTGAAAGTGCATTTGGCAACTATTACTGCTTTTCATCAACCAATAGATGGCTGCTCAGTCTTCGCACACCCCATAAGAAAAAGATTCATAAAAGGCCTCTCTAACCTATACCCACCACATAGATTACACCATTGGCGTGGAACTTGGAGATGGTTTTGGACACTCTTACCCATGCCCCCTTTGAGCCTTTAGCCACCTGTTCACTGTCACCATTTTTAATAAGGACAATGTGATATTGCACCTGCATCCTTCTTTCATCCCCAAAGTTTGTTTGGACTTCGATATAAATGAACCAGTCATCCTCCCCTCCTTTTACCCTAAGCCATGCTTGACTCCTCGGGGTGCCATGCTTCGTTCTCTGGATGTATGCAAAGCTTGCGCGTTCTATATAGACAGAACTCGATCTTTCTAGAAATCCGAACACTTACTAATCTCCACAATGGAGCACAATAAAGAGGATCCTCTGTCTTCACAACGTATCTCCAAGCTCATAATCTCCTGCATTACAGAATGCTATAGCTGAAGGAATAAAACACTTCCTGAGACACCTAGGGCACAGTCTACAAGAGCGGTTGCGACCTCCACAGCTTTTCTTCAGAGAGTCCCCCTCAGGGACATTTGAAGAGTGGCTACATGGTCTGCCAATGACACCTTTATGAAACATTACACTATTTCGCAGGCTCAAGCTAAAGATACTATTGTGACCTCTGCAGTGCTATCGACTGTCGTTAAGCCACGACTGAGGCCCACCTCCCACGTACTCTTGAGTACTGCAATGCAGTCACCAATAGTGGAGCATCCATGGGGACATCACTCGAAGAAGAGGAGGAAGTTACTCATCTTGGTGCAAGTAATGATGGTTCTTCGAGATATGTGTCCCTGGGGGTGCTCCGCTACCTGCTCTCCTCTCTACTTTGGAGTCTCCTTATTATGCCTTTCAGATACCGGGGTGGACTCGAGGAACTGGTGGGAGCTGGACATGCACGTGAGCAAAAGGGCGCGAATGGCTCAAGGTGCGAGCCGCACATGCGTAGTTTGGCTGACTATTGCTCATGAAAACTCTGATCTGCAGCGCAAGGACAACCTAATACCAACAGTGCAGCACCCACGGGGACACACATCTCGAAGAACCGTTGTTACTGCACCAAGATGAGTAACTTCCTCTTGTTCTTTCCCACATGTAGGCTTGCTTTGACATAATTGTGCAGTTGTAGCTGAACAAGTGTAACCTCTACTTGCTTTTAAGTGATTACTTTTTAAGACTAAAGGAAAAGATGACTGGATTTGCAGGAGTAATCTTTGTGCAGAGTGTAGAATAGGGAGCCTCTCTAGTAGGGCCCAGAAAAATAAAAAACATGGATGTGATCATGGCTGGGCATGCTCAGCAGCTTGTATCAAAAGTCAGTGGGAGTTAGGCATGTAATTCAGTTAGGTCCTTTTGAATAACTCACCTGTTGTATTTTAGCTCACATTATAACCTAAAACATTATTTTTGACAAAAACATGGAAGACTGCTTTTGCATGTGTGATACACCATGGAAGTGTAAATGTTATTTGAAATTCTAGTCTGTAAAGCATTATAGTGGGGTGGTAGCACCCTTGTGATGACCTTGCATTAGGATTTCCATTTCCACACTTATTAAAAATGGCTATAAAAGGTCTATTTTGAGTTATAAGATCCACTGCAAAGGTTTGTTGTAGGTTAGGCATTGCTTGAGTTTCCTATTGCAGTTTGTGGTTATAAAATATACTGCAGGGTTAGTTATGGCATTTAAAAGTGCCATTTGACTAACATTTTTCTAATGTGTTTTCTTCAGATTCCTTTTTTAAAAAATTAGAGCAGTCTGATGAGACCCAACCAGCTGCAGCCAGGCCCCCACCCCACTATTCCCCCAGCACTCTGAGCCCCATCACTTCAAACTTAGTCCTTCCCTCACTGCGCCCAACCACCTTCACCTGGTTACCTCTGTAAAGTCCCATGCTTTCACACCAGGAACTCTCCCACAAGTCCCTGTGAACCCACATCTTCCCCACATCCTGATCCCCTTCCCAAGCCACTTGCACCCAGGTTTTCCCATATCTGGATGTGCCCCCCCTCCTTCTCTCACACAGAAGAGTCCTACACACTTGAATCCTGCGGGGCTGAGTCAGAATTCCCTTGGGAATATACTGAGAAGACACACTGCATGATCAAATGTTGCAGTTGTAACCACTGACACTGCACACTCCTTTTTGTGACATTTACAGTACATACACTACACGCTCCTCTAGCACGGGTATAAACAATGGTGTAGTAGTGAAGCAGTGCTAGATGAGTAAACTCCTAAACTTTTGTACCCTACTCAGTTCTCTACTTGCTCAAGCAATGCCTTGCTGTTTAGACTGATCTTTTTAGCAGCGTAGTGTCGTGTTGCCTCCCTGCTGTTTTAACCTTTCCATTCTGCAGGGAAGGGCTCTCGTAGTGGGGTAAGGCTTTAGCAGATCTCTGCTGCCCAAGCCTTTTTCCACTGTAGGGTACCAGCAGTGTGGAGGTGCCAGAGCTTTTCCTCTAGTAAAAGACTCCAACAAGGAAAAAGTCTGCCATAGCATTTCCTTGACTTGTATGTACATGCGGCCATGTGGACACAGCCTGTTTTCACTCCAGTGGATGGCAAGATATGGCACATGAACTGAATCTGGCCTGCCAAGCCTTTTAATCTGGCCCATGGCCTGCCCCTGTGACTCGGAGCAGCTCCATGCTTAAAGTAGCTAGCTGCTCCCCACACCCTCTCCTGCACTCCAGTCCTCTACCTTGAGCTCCCTTCTGCACCCTATCCCCATCAAAAATTATTTCCCATCTTGCCCTACGTGGTGCTGCAAAAAGGTATACAGTGTAGATGTAACCATCCAGGGGTGCGGGAGGGAGAGCTCTTTTATTTCTCTGTCATGACTAGCACTTGCACTGTGGTTTAAGTCTCTTCCTGCCTTCAAGTAAAGCACTGGAGGCTGGTGTTTTCCATCTAGCACTTTGTTGATACTTTGTTTTTAATCTCATTCATTGCAGCATGATGCATACTTGGTGGGAGTAGGATAATGGAGCAAATGGTCTTAAAGTTTTACATCCAGATACTTAACTGTAATCCACTAATTTGTTTCAGGCTAAATTTGCCTACTGCAAATATACAGTAAGTAATTTATGCTGTTTTGGTTATAAATTACTTAGCATGCACAAGCTCATGCAAAATAAGTATCTACACTGTAATGAAGAGCCGCTCTCCTTATTCCCAATTGCTGCAATAATACTAACAACAGAAGGTGCTTATATGCCTTTTCCTCTCTCCTTTTAAATTTAAAACAATTCTTTGAAACCATGCACTGCTTACCTGGAGGAGAACGTCCTTCACCTCTCCCCCCCACCCCTTAAGTCACAGAGTTCCCTTTCCAGATAATTTTGAATGGTCTTCTGGGAGATTTGTCTCTGTCTGCCTGTGCCCCTATCTCTACCTCATCCTGACATCTTTGTTAGTAATCAGAGTTTCTTGTCTAATTCTTGAGGTCTTCATGGAACTAATGCAGGAGTGGGCAATAAGACAGCAGTGGTTCACCAGGGTTAGCCCCGCACCTCCGCAGGTATGGGTGATTGCTACTCCCATTGGCTGGGAACGGTGATCCACACCCAACAGGAGCTGTGATCCTCTGTACTTGCGAAGTTGCAGGCAAATATGGTGGTGTGAGGGCCTGCCAAGGCCTAACCCTGGCAGACCAGATGTGGCCCACAGGCCGGTATTTGCCAACCCCTGAACTAATGGCAGGTCTGCTGCACCCATTCTGCTTTTTCTAGGGATGATTCAGTGGCTGTTTGTTTGATGATTCAGTAGTTCACAATCCTTTCCGTGTTTCTGTAAAAATAGCTAGCAATCTAACCTCTTGGTCTAGCCCTTGATGCTTTGCCAACCCTTTGCCCCACCTAAAGTGCTTAGTCTGAATGTCACCAGCTACCATACTGTGTGGGACAAGACCTTCAACACAGTTATATATTTTTGGGAAGTTGTTCAGGCTTATTTAGGACACAGATGGTGGTAATACAAATCACTTTGTATTGAAGTGATAAAATGCATTAGTGTTAAATAGTATAAATAAATCCTTGTTCAATACTGGATTCTGTCTCTTGTTGTCATTTTGGCTTACTGGATAGTTAGGTTTGTGCTTTATATTTGTCAGCCTTATATGTATTTTGGAGAACATACCTTCCTATCAGATTTCCCTTTCTGAGATATCTATTTCTTCTGTTTTGGGGCATAATGTTCCTTATTGTGTTTTCCAAAACCCACTAGGTTAAATATTCATTTCAGTACATTGAATATTTATGCATGTTTAGACCATCTTCCACTTATTTAAATGGACAATGTAGGTCAATTCTCTGGACTGCTTTGAAAAATCTCAACCTACGACTTAAATGATTTATAATAAACTAGCTGGAGTTACCCAGCATTGCTCAGGAAACTGGAGGAACAAAATGTAGAAAAACAGTAGTCCATTATCTTTTTTTGAATGGTAGAAAAGTTGCACAGATTTCTATAGGGATTAAAATATAGGTCCGCGTCATCCCTGGGGGGGGGTGCGACCCCGGGTGAAGGGGAGGTTACACGTGGGAGGGGGGTCCCAGCTCACACCCGGGGCTGCAGGTGCCACAGGGGGCAGGGCGGGTGCCCGAGCTGTTGTGTGCAGGGGGGTTGGGGCACTGCGTGCCGGGGAGGGGGTGAGGAAAGAGGGTCGCTTATGTAACCTCGCGGGTGAGAGGGGGGAGTCCTGGATGGCGCTGGGGGCCGCAGGCGGTGGGCACAGGACCTAGGGTGGGCAGGGCGGCCCCTGCAGTGCAGCGCAGTGGGTTACTTTTTGATTTTTACAGCTTGAGCTCGGGCCCGATCGGGTCCAAAAGTACCTTAAAACCTCCTGGATGAAAGGTTATCCCATGCAAAGTTTGATTGCGGTAGCTCTTATAGTGTCCAAGTTATTGGCACACAAACTTACAAACATTCTCCTTTATATATTAGATGAAAATGTCAGTTATTTGAGTAGAATGATAGCTGCATTTATAACCCGCAGTCAGCATACCTTCATTCTAAAATTCAAACGTAAATTGACTCAAGCTTGAACTGCTTCAAATTGTCAAGTCTTTGGAATTATTCCTGTGCAGAAGCTTCTGAAAATTAGAGGCACATTCACCCCAGTTGTTTCCATATAAAACATTCTTAGACTGCAGGTAGTTGGATAAAATATTTTCTTTTTAGCCCAAGCTTTATTTGGGGTTGGAAAAAGGTGCAAATAGGTTATTGGCATTCAACTCAAAATTACTTTTGCTGTCTGATTTTTTAAAAAATTTCTCATCCCATCCAATGCAGTAGTTAGTATGTTCCTATGCTCAGCTGGGTGGGGAATGGGGTAAGAAGTGAGGAGGTACATAAGCGGCTTCTCAGGAATTGTGCAGTCATTCACAGGTACGTCATTTCAGATTCACCTGTGCCGCTTCAGACTGAATATGCTGGATTGATTAACTCTGAAGCTGAAGGTTCGGTGGGGAGTTTTTTTTCCTCCTATCAAAACTGGTATGGGTTTTTCCATCTACTTAGTTTCCAGGAAATCTGATTTTTGGAAGTGAAAAATTAGTGTCCCAGCTTTGGCATGTTCCAGTGTTGTTTGGGGTTTAGGAAGGATCCATTTGTAGGGCCTTGAACCCAGGAGGCTGTTTATCCATTGGTATAGGGCACTTACATGGTGTGGTAAAGGGATATGCCTTTGTGTCTAGAGCTTGTGGCTTCCTTATCTCTCCTATGTCTGACAAGGAAGTAGGGAGAGGAGGTTCAGGGATGTGAAATCCAGACAGGCCCTTTTTCTGTGGTGAGTGTGCATCTGAATCAATGAATGTTAACCTTGCTCCAGTAGTTTGGATGGTTATCCCAGTTTACTATAGATTGTTAAATAATGTTGTGGCTTTTGCATTTAATCGCATATAATATTCATGTCTCATAGTTTCCATGTCCATGTAATTGTGTGTTTATGTATATTTAAAAACAGTAATGAAGTGATAATGAGGACCAAATATTTTAAGGCTTCTTACAATAATGTATCAGTGATGAGGAGTATGTTAATGGTCTGTTATGCTGAAATCAGGTTACTGGTTCTGCAATTTAATGCATAGTTTCGGTTACATGCACTCATACTAGCTAAGTCAAATTTGGCGATATAATAATAGCAGATACTATTGTAGTTATTTGAAATTTTACGGCAAATGACAATTCATTACAGCTGTGTCTTTGATTAATCGTATGCTACCTGGAATTCTAGCCACAAAGCTGTTGCAGAGAAATTTAGTCACTACTGACATAGTGGAAGTCTCAATAATGATTTCAGCATGTAAAGGACTGGATTGCTGCATGTCTGTCTTGATAATGTATGATATGCAAGATGCTTCCAATTTGCTAATATTGATTTGAACAACAGATTACATTAAATTCAGATTTCATAGGTATTTCTATGTGTTTTCCCCCTTGTTTTCATACTGTTTATTTACTGTTTATAAACATGTACTAACAGTCACAGACTAACCATCATCACCTGTCTTAGTGATCAGTAAAAACGTAATTCCTGTGACACCACCTCAGTATTAACTGCATTGCATTGCACACCCACTCATTACAATGGCCAGAAATAAAGCAGTTTATTTAGTGGGTGTTTTCATTAGGTTTCACCTTAGCATTTGAAATACAAACATTTCCAAGAACTTCCAAGATCTGCTTTCCAGCAAACATGATTATTGGATGGAGGGTACTAGAATGTGTTCTGGTCAGTTTTTAGTTATGATCCTTGACTTTCAGAGATTTCTTTGGGAAGGTCCTTTTTATCCGTTTTTTTGGCAGAAAGTAGTTTAAATATGGTTGGAAGTAATAAAATATTCCCTCCTATACAACACGTTTCATTGTGGGGATCCTAAAATATTTTACATATTTTATATGCACAGCACTACTGAAATATGGTCACTTGTGTTTTGGGATTGATTGGCCATAGGATAAGTAACATTCAGCATGCTGTGCCTTGGTTGGAGAAAGGGTAAACTTTGTCCAAGAATAGGCTCTTTGCCCAACTAGCCATAGTTCTCTCATAACCCCATTCCAAGGCCAGAAGGGACTGTTGTGACCATCTGTTCTGACCTTTTTTATAACACTGTCCATAAAAACTTGCTCAAAAAAATTCATAGAGCTTTTCTTTTAGAAAAATGCTCAAGCATAGTTTAAGAATAGCTCATGATAGGGGATCCATGAAAACCTTTGGTAACCGTTAAAAAAAATTAACTGTTTTTTTTTTTTTTTTTTTTTTTAAAAAGCCTTTTTCCTCTGTGAATTTGGTTAGGTTCAACTTCCAGCCATTGGATAGTGTTATATCTTTCTCTGCTAGATGGAAAAAACCAATTATCAAATATTTGTTTCCTGTGGAAGTACTTTACAGATAGTAATTGAGTCATCCCTTAATCTTGCTCAGCCAGTTCCTCTCCTTCCTGCTCCTAGTTTAATCACTTTCCCCACAATTCTGGCCTCTCTTTTAACATGTTCCTCATCTAATCTAAGCTCCCATTTCTCTCTGTTCTTTGTCCTTGCCCATTTGTAGAGCTCTTCATGGATTCAAAATTTGTATCCACATCAGCATTCACGGATGCAGATACCTGTGGATATAAAGTGGATATACTCAAATTTGCAGGGCTTTCCCCATTTGGCTAACCAGTCAGTTCTTCCCTTGTACCCCATCAGATCTCTCTCTCTTTTGCCCCACCTCCTTCCCACTGTTCCTTCCCACCAGCAGGTCTGTGTTCCTCTCCAGCTCTGATCTGTTCTCAGTTCTTACCATACATATTACCGCCTCCTGTGCTCCTTGTCTCTGTCACGCAGCTCCCAATCTCCACTTCCCCCATCAGCCTCCATTCCCTGCTCCCTCCGCCCCCTCCCAGGTTTAGCTCTTGTCCCCTCCTTAGTTGAATCACTTAACTTTTTGTTAAATACTGGCCAGCAGGGGGCATTGGCTTTGTGGATACTGCAAATAACTGTGGAAAAAAACAAACTACCTATAAGTAAAGTGTTTTGTTTTAACTGTAGTGTACAAAACAACAATAGTTGTCTATTTCTGGAATGTGAAATTGCTATTAAATTGGACTTATTAATGCAGGTAGATCATTAGTGGAATCTTCAGTTATTTGAGTGCATGACTATCTTAAGTGTTTGACTTTATACATGTGTGTATTAATGCATGTCAGTATATGTGTAAATCAGAGTTTTTAACAAATATCAACTGACATAACCTGTTTCATTGTTCCATAAACTTTCAACAGTAAGTTAACATGAGCTCAATTAGTCACCTACATTGTGGTTTCAAGTAATGCAAAGATGGCTATATTTGCCTGATTGAATTCTTGGCTTGCTGTTACAGATCCCTCATGGCCATGATTCAGATTTAGTTCATCTGTAATTTTTTCCTCAACCTAACTTGACCTTTGGCATTTGGGTGGTGTACTTATAGTCTTTAATGTATTCTTTTAAAAATAGCTCTCCATAGTAGACATTCTTAATAGAGGGAAACCACATCTTCAGAGCTGATGTGAAGCAACAAGAGAAGCAAAATTACAAATAAGTACTGTACCCAACAGACATGAAAACAAATGTTGTGCTTTGTAGACTAATAGTTAGAAAGGCAAATATGTATATTTAGGGAGGGCGTAGTGTGGTTGTGCAACAACTGAATGAAATTTCTGGAAAGCTAAATAATATTGGTAAATATTAAATTAATATTAGCTATCCCATCTTGCACAGCATCTTTTTAAACTCCCTCTGAGGCTGTGTGTAAAACTCTTGTCTCCTTAGCCATTTACAGTGTTAAAAAAAAGATAATGTATTCTATAAAAATCTTAGGTGAGCTAATTGGTAGTCATTGAAAAATGTACTTGCTTTGGTATAGCAATAGTTCCAGATTTTTCATAATGCAATATTTAGAATGCAGCTTTAATTGTCGTAATGCAGTCTTGTTATCTAAAGGAGTACATTTTTTTGAACAACACAGATAATTTTGTCTTAGCTACAATTTTCTTAGATGTCATTGCATGATTGATGCATGGAGTACTTTGGCTGGAACGATGCTTACATTGAAACTGACAGGTGCCACACGGTTTATTTAGGACAACCTCAGCCTTGTCCTATTGTCCTAGTTAGTTTCATAATGTTTGCCTCATGTTATGTTCAACTACTGCATTTCCTTCTCTAGAGCCTTGTGTTACACCAATATTACTATCTGTGCTGCCTCAACTACAAATTGGATGAACAGCCAGTGACACTTTTTCAATATTATTACATTAAACCAAGTGGATTTTGATTGATAACCTAATATTCAACTAATGCAAAACATCAATCATAGCAAGTATATTAATTATTTAATATTGCAGTCTAATTCAGAAATCGATGTGCTGCATGAGGGGAAGGGAAACTCACTGTTCCCAGAAGACTGAAGACAGAACGATTTGGGGGGAAAAAAACAACCCTCCCCCTCCCACAAAACCCTGCTATACTCTTGTGTGTTAGCTCGATACAAATCTTTATTCATTTGCCAATAATCTCTTCCCATTTTCCACTTCAGGACCATTTTATCAGTTTTGAGACCTATAATTGAATTAAGTCTGCTTTCAGCACAGGGCAAACGGAGTTGCACAAATATTGATGAAGTCATGACAGGGACAGCACAGGAGACAGACCACTAAACAGGATAGGTTTTATACCGTTAGCTGGAAGCTTCCTACATGAGTGTCTTGGATCTCAGTAAATAGAGTTCATTAGGATCTTTTGCACCACAGAAAAAATATATAGGACTTCATTTCTTTCTAAATAATATATGATTGTGTATAGGAAGTTTTAATTATAAAAAATAGTGTAAGAGAAGTCCAACCTTTTCCTGTGACTTCATTTAAGATGAATTTGAAGTGAAAGTGTTGTCAAAATTATAAAATAATACTTGTTTCATATAGAAGAGCATAACATTATTAACACCAAATAATTTTCAAAAACGAATACAAAATCAGCTTTGTATTTAACATTTGTATTTTGTGAGAGACTATTATAATGTCAAATGCTAGTAACTAGATAATGAAAAAATGTCTTAAATAAAAGGAGATTGCATACTTACGGGAATATTCAAAAATAACATTCAGTGGAATGTATTTAAAATCACATTTCCTTTGATATTTTTCTGTTTGTAACTCTTTGATGTCGCTCATTGTTTGCCATCTCAGAAGAACGTGGATTTTTTGTTTCTGTTTTGCCATTTGTGGTTTTATAAGTTTGAGTAATAGTCGAAAAAGAATATTCTGCACAAAGGTAAACAATGTTGCATGGCCCAGGAATTAAGTATTTGGAATGTCATGTTTTCCTGTTTTGCATGATTGTGGCATCAACAGAAAGGGAAGGTTAAGTTTAGAAACCTATTTAATGTGGAATCTATGAAAGTAGAGACTCTCTCTCATGACTGTTTGTTTTTTGGACGTGCCAGAGAGAAGGCTCACTTCACTAGGCTGTGCAAATTGTTTATCCTTGTCCAGCTTGGCAAACAAGCATTATATCTGTGCACAGCAGTATGCATTATGGATTAAATTTTCCTTGCTGTGGTGTCTTCAGTTTCTCATTGGTCCCTTTTTGCAAGCTTCCAATTTTTCAAGTTTTGTTTGTTTGTTTTTCTTAACTGTTCATTAGAGTTTTGCAACTGGTGTGAACAGAAATATGTAAAGTTCTAGCATCCCTGCCATTGTCTAGTTTAATTAATGTACAAGTAATTCATTATCTCTCTTTTTATGAAGAATCAGAACTTTTGTTCACAAAGTTCTGGTAGAGGGAGGCAGGCATTGCACGTAGATTTTAACGTGATAGTACTAAATTTTTTGTTTTTTCAATTTTTCTGTGTAATAGCAGTGCTTTATGTATAAAACAGTGGTTCTCAAACTTTTTGTATTGACCATCCCTTTTACACAGTAAGTCTCAGAGTACAACTCTCAAGTTTAAAACACGTTTTTCATATTTAATATTTTAAATGCTAAATTCATAATTATTCTTTAAGATGATTTCACGTTTTCTCACTGCTTTTCAGAGAAGAGTAAAAGACATTATAAGCAGAATGTTTTTCTTTTAAGTAGCTACAGTTTAATACTGGGTGTGTGAAGAAACTTTGTCAGTATTTGGTGGACCTGCGTTCAGAGTTGGCTGGCTAATGACCCCCTGGTAGGACCTGGGTGCTTGGGTTAGAACAATTAAGACAAGTAAAATTTTGGAGTTTAAGTACATAGATAGTTTTGGCTTTTTTCCCCCTGTGGCAGAGTCCCTGCTCAGGCCCCTTGGTCTGGGACGCCTTCTGGTCCACGAATCAGCCAGAGACGCCTCTGGTGCAGTCACCCGTGCTTTTATTGTTAGTTCCTACCACCTTCTATGAACAAAGCTTACAGTCAATTCAGCCAGTTCCTCTGTCTGTATGGGAGCACACTCACACTCAGCCTCAGCCACACCCTGGCTCCTTGCTCTTCCTTTTCCCCTCCTGGCTTCCTTTGTCTGCCTTATATAGCCCTCTCCCAGTAAGGCCCACAGCGGGTTCTAATAGCCCTGCAGGCCTGGGCTTGCTCAATAGGGTTGCCAGGTGTCCAGTATTGACCTGTACAGTCTGGTATTTTTGCCTCCTGTACGGTAAAAAAAATCAGAAAATACCGGACACCTAAAATGTCCGCTATTTTCTGATTTTTTTTCCCCCCCCGGCCAGGAGGCGAAAATCCCAGGTGCTTACCGGGTTTCGCAGGGGAGCTGTCCAGCCCAAAGCAGGGAGACAAGATGGCGGGCGGCTGCTGGCAGCCTGTTAGGGTAAAAAAGCCTCAAAAGTATTTCTTAAAGGGGCCACGCTGTTTTTTTTAAATTATATTTTAATTTTTTTTTGCTTAAAACAACTCTCAGGGTCCTTTTTTTTCCCCCAACAACTTTGGTTTCCCCCCCCCCCTTTTTTTTCTGAACAGAATTTTTTCACTGGCATTTTTTTTGGGGAGGAGGCGTGTTCGGTATTTTTAGTTAAACCATCTGGCAACCCTGTTGCTCAGCTGTTTCCCCTCACCCTCTTTAGCCAGGCTACAGTGGCAGAGCTCTGGCTTAGCCAGCAGTCTGTCACACCCCCTTATATTTTTATAGTCAAGATGTAAAAGTTAAGACCATTAGAAAGTTAACCAAGAATTTGCATTGACTTTCTTTTGGCATTTTTGGGTTAAACAGAAATCATTATAGACAAGAGTTTAGCAACTATTTACAACTTCTGTTCTTGTGTTACAGGGAATCTGGAAACATCAAAGCTGGATTAGAACATCTGGTAAGTTCTAATTTTCTCTTGAACATTTGCATCTTCTTTGATATCTGCATTCCAAATGAACACTTTTGAATGAGCTTTGAATACCTTGAATTGAGAAAGTCAACCATTTCCCAGAGGGTCAGCTTACTGTTATTATGTGAAGGCACTTACATTTTCATTTATCTTATCATTTCAAGGGAATTTTAATTTTTTTAAATTACTTTTTTTTCATGTAGAGATGAAATAAAATGGACTACAATCCTTGGATTGATGATTGCCTTAATTATAAACAAAAATTGTTTGGTGTTGGTGGTTTTTTTTGGCATATCCTGATCTAAAAACAACAAACTTGTGGTTTTTTAAAATCAAATATTGCATGCATAAATATGGTATGTTTTAGTAATTTGAAGTATTTGAAAGAAGAGCACAGCTTTGGGGTTTTTTTTTTTCTGCTGGCTTTTCCTTATGAATAATGTATTGGTTTAAATTCCATTCAGTGCTACAATATAAAATAATAGAGATGCAAAATATTTTTTGGTTTAAGTAAACATATTCAAACCACAAGTGAAAGTTAGACATACTTAGCAGTTGATCAAACTAATCAGTTGATCAAAACTGAAAATGCAGTATTATTACAAGTGCAAAATTCAACAAGATTAGTATATTAATGTCAGTGATCATCAGAACACTAAGCATTTACTCTGAATGGATCATTTTAAGTCATGGGCTAGGTTATGGTTACATCCAAATTTCAATGGTACACACTCTTTTCTAAATATAGTGTGAAAACTTTTGAGATTGAAGTCTTCATTTATGTAAACAGAAATTGATTTATACTGTTGTATTCTACCATGACACACAAAAGATGTGATTATCACTGCCCAGTTCAAGTAATTTTTAGCACTTACTAATCATTGCCCCATATATTCTAACATTCTTGAAAGTAGGTAACCATTTAGGAAAGTATGAGTTTTGTAGAAGCTTATGTACCAAGCTCTTCCTATGTTTTTCCAGGAGAATAGAGGACATGGACTATGTATGGCTCAGTTGCCAACTCTCTTTTCTTTTAGTGGAATGACAAGAGCTCCATCCCTACTTGTATTCTCAATCTGCACATAACTGAACTAGTTGGTTATGTCTAAATATTACAGTAGTTGAGACATGCATCTTGCATGCTAGTTTGAACCTCTTACATTTTAAAAATGCTTCACTCCTTTAATGTTGTCAAGTTGCTGTAATCTAATGGGTTCAGAGACCACTTCTAATGCATTATAAAGATGCTGTTGTCCTGACAGATGATTGTCTGGTACTTTTTTTCTAAATTGGGGGAAGAGTATGATAGCTGAAGATGCTGGTATAATTTATAATGTTACCCCTCAAACCATAAGGGTAAGCAGGGAGAGGCTAAATGGTTTTCAGAGAGCCTCTGAAACTGGCACAAACACTGTACTACAACTTTCTAAACTTCTGTACCCTTTCAGGAGTTGGATTTGCCTTGTGTAGCCCAAGTTTCATCTCACTTAACTACTTGCTTACAAACTAAATATAAAATACAAAAATGCCATAACATACTATTACTGAAAAATGACTTACTTTCTCATATTTACCATATAATTATAGAATAAATCAATTGGAATATAAATATTATACTTACATTTCAGTGTATAGTATACAGAGCTGTATAAACAAGTCATTATGTCTATGAAATATTAGTTTGTGTTGACTTCTCTAGTTTTTATATAGCTTGTTGTAAAAGATAATCATTGGAAAGATAATCTCTGGAAGCTCTCATCACCAAAAAATCATTGGTATAAATTCTCACCATACCTTTGAATAAAAACCTGTTTTCATATCATAAATTTATTCTTTTGTGCTTCTGAAAAGAAATTGACAGAAGCCTCCATACTTAGTTAGGAACTCTTCTAATTATTTTGGGAAAACAGCTATTGTACATGTGTGTGCAAATACAGAAACTGATTTTGCAAGATAAATAGAGATTTGGGTTATATATAGAGTAAGGATGTTAAGAAGCGGGTAATTGGCTGTGTAGTTGATACAATTTTGACTACACGATTAGTCAATAAGGGGAGGCGCTCCGTCCCGGCTCACACTGGATCCAGGAGCTACGCCCACTACGGCTCTGCAGTTTAAATGTAGTAGGAACAGGGCACGCAGGCTCTGCCTCTCCTCCCTTCCTCTCCCGCTCCCCTCCTCCCCCATGTACTGCGGAGACAGTGCTCGGGGGAACCAGCTTTTAAACTGGCTCCACCTTGCTGCCTCTGTTAAAGGGGGCGGGAAGTGAGTAGTCAAGTAGTCACTCGACTAGCTGATTACATCCCTAGCATAGAGAGCAATATTCACACTGAAAAGGGCTTTACATCATAAAACTACTGTCAGGAAACTTCATGCAAACCAATTTACTTGACCTCCAACAGATTGTAGTCATGTTTTTAAGAAAAAATTAGTCATTTGAGTATAGCAAGGGCCCTACCAAATTCACAATCCATTTCGTTCAGTTTCATGATTTAAAAAAATATTAAATAAATAACAGGAATTAAAAAAATTATAAATTTTATGATTTCAGCTATTTAAATGTGAAATTTCATGGTGTTATAATTTAGGGATCCTGACCCAAAAAGGAGTTGTGTGGTGGTCGCAAGGTTATTGTAGCGGGCATTGCAGAACTGCTACCTTTACTGCCGTGATGCTGCTGGTGGTGGCAGCGTGGTGCTGCCTTCCAAACTAGGCAGCTGAAGAGTAGCCATCACTGTCTCATCACCCAACTCTGAAATAAACAGTGCAAATGTAAGGATGGCATGGTATGGTATTGCCATTCTTATTTCTGTGTTACTACTGTCAGGGTGCTGCCTTCTGAGCTGAGCTCCTGGTCGACAGCCATTGCACTCTGGCCCCCTAGCTCTGAAGGTAGCACAGAAATGAGGGTGGCAGTACCACAACACCCTCTAAAATAACCTTGTGCTACCCTCCACCTCCTTCAATTCCTTTTTGGGTCAGGACCCCCAATTCAAGAAACACACCAGTCTTCCCCATGAAGTCTATAGAGCAGGGTTTCCCAGCTTGTGGGTTGGGACCCAAATATGGGTCACCATTACTTTTCAAAAGAGTGCCAAGTGTCTCCCCAGGTGGCTCTGCCCGCTCTCCTCCCCTCCGCTTTTGAATTGCCTTTGGTCACCAAGTCTTCCTGAATTGTCAAAATGGGTCCCCATCTGGAAAAGGTTGGGAACTGCTGCTATAGTGTGAAAGTACACACAAGACTAAATTTCATGGTCCATGATGCATTTTTCATGGCTCTGAATTTGGTAGGGTCCTTATTATAGCAAACTCACCCTTTTTTAATTCCAAATTTAACTTCCAGAGACCTCTATGGGAATCACTGCCCATATTTTTTAAGAAAACACCTGACACTGAAAAGAGAAGAAAGTATTTTGTATCGATTAGATAGATACTCTTTATCCCTTGACTTTCACAAATGAAATGACACCATGATAGTGTAATCTTCACTCTTCCTTTAAATGTGCATTTCTTTAAACCATATGCTTTTCACCCCCTTATTCATATGGTTGCAACCTATTTAGGTATTTCCATGTATTTCTGTGGTGAGTAGCTTGCTGTTATCTAACCTTTAGCTGTGCAGCTGACTGAATTATGTAAATTTGTTTCCGAGAAATATGTAAAAATATTATAAGTAATTATTTGAAAATATTTTCTAATTTAAAATGAGCAGTTGTTATGAATTGAAGAAAAGTAATATTTTAGAGTTTTCACTCTCACATCTGTTGTTTATTTCTGTGGTATGATGTTTTGAGGTGCAAGCTCTATTCAAATTAAAGATGACCCTCCAAGTCATCTCCTTAGAGAGCTTGACAGACATATTGCCTGCATCCTCATGGGAAATGTCCTCCAATGTGCTTGCCACTACAGGGTTAGGAGTGCCCAGAATTACTTCTAAAGTCTGAAGAATTTTGCTTAATGGAATTTTTAAAAAATGGGAAAATTTATAAACATACCTTTTTTAATTAAGAGAATTAGTGATTCATAGTAAACTTATTTAAAATATTGCAATTGTTTATAAATTATTTTTTGATAGTTCGAGTTACAAAATTAAATAGGTTGTAGAAACTTCAAAATAGAAAGTGAGTACATGATGATTGTGACTCTTAATGGTCCTGTTTTCTAATAGTTATGCTAGAAAAGAAACACAGAGCCATATGAGTGTTGGGGTTTTCAACAGAAAGATCCTGTTTGTGCCTTTGATAACATTTCAGAGTGATGACCCGTTTGTTCTTATGGTCAAGCAACACAGTCTGACTGTTTTAAGTGTTGACGTGCACCTTGTCATTAATAGCTAGTTTAGCCCATCGGTAGCTTACATGAGTATACTTATTATTACTTGCCACCCATGTAGCAACTCTTGTTGTATATTAATCAATAACTATCAATGGGGTGATAAGTTCTTCCCAGTCTGGCAAGATAGATTTGTGCATGGCTATGCAAATAAAATTGTTCACGATTTATATTTATAGTCGAATGCACTATGATCTGTATACTCCAAGAGTCCCTAAATCAGGAACACCCATGGTACAGAGCCTGGCAGGCGGAGGCAGAAGCAGCTCTGCTTGCTGCCGCTCCTCCTCCCTTCTAGCTGGGGGTACGGCAGTGCAGTGATGCACTCTGCCAGTGGTGGGATGCAGTGCTTGGGAGCAGTAGGGGACGGGGAGCACCAGGGAAGCAACCTACCCCATCTCCCTCACTCCTTCTCTCACTCAGCAAAAATCTTTAATCACAAACCCTGTTTCCCAGGGTTGTTAGATTAAAGAGGTTCATGTGTAGCTGTTAAACTACGATAATTCAGTTCTACCACTGAATTGTAGTTTCCAGATTAAAATGGTTTAATTGTGGCGTTTTGCTCAGTGATGTTTTGCCCTTACCTTTTTTTGTAACTCAGTGCTATTGCTGATTCTGAAAGTGTGCCTCTCACTATGTGAGTGGGCACCATCTTGTGTTTCTTTCCTGGGAAGTGTGGAGGTGTATGCACACCCCATTCCATAATGGGGAGGACAGTGGGTGTGTGTGGACACCATTGTTAAGTCTGTTGTGTGGTCTCAGGCCTCACAACCCCCTATGTCCAAAGCCTAGGTGAAGGCAATAGCATGAGAGTCCAGGTCAATGGGGCCTGTCAGCCCAAATCAGTTAAGGCAGCCCCTCAGAACAGAGCAGCATGGTCTTACAGCTAGAGTCAGTATAACAGCCCTTCAATGCAGGGCATCCTGGTCTAGCAGCCAGAATCAATATCGGAGCCCTTCAATAAGGGCTGCCTGGCCTTACATCCAGAACCAAAGTAAAGGCCCTTTGATACAGGGCAGAGCAGCCTAATGACCAGTACCAAAGGTGCTATCAACAGGGAGGCAAGCAGACCAGATAAGGGAGCACTGGCCCACCTGACTCCACTTTGTCCCAACTCAGTGCTCTGGCAGTGGCAGACCAGTTCACCACTGGCTCAGTGGGTAATCCCACTGAAACAAGCGGAGCTCACTTGAATGGGAGATATCACACCCTCCCTCAGTTACTTCCTACAGGTTGAACCTCTCTAGTCTAGCACTCTCTGGTCTGGAAACATCCAGATGTCCACTTACCATGGGTGTTGTCAAGTTTCCTGCAGTCCCATAAAGTTTGTGTATAGCAACCAGTTCTGACTCTGTGTCCTGTTGTTTAATTATAATTTACCCCTAAGTGTCTTCTAAGAGCCCAGTAAGCAGTGGAACTGTTGTTAGTGCTGCTAGACAATATTAATTTTCCATGGTTCAGCAAATTTTATGGTTTGGCACTGGTCAAGTCCTGAGGGTGCTAGGCTAGAGAGGTTCAACCTATACTATACTTCTGGTGTGATAGTTCATGAAACATTGGGATCTCCAGGTTCCTCAATGCAGGTTGCTCCCTGAGGCTTAGTTTAGCCACAGAGACTTATTTTTATCCTCGGTGTCTCCAGCTTCCATGGGCAGAGTGGGTCTGTGGCCAGTTCTCAGATGGAGCTTCCACCACAGGCCTCTCCAGCATCCATCCCAGACTGAGCCAAGTTGCTTCCTTTTATAATGGCCCAGCACTTTGAGCATGCCCAATAAGGGTGGGGGAGTGGGACTTCTCTGAGCACAGTGTGGGGTATGTACACCGCATCACAGGAGGGAATCTAGGTAGCTGCTTTTAAAAGTTTTTTATTTTCATTTCAAATTAACTATAAAGTCTGGATCATCCTTAAACTGAAGAGAAGCCTTCCAATTTGGAAACTGCTAAAGTTACAGCCTGCTTTCTTCTTCCTAGAAATTTATGTCAATAGGATCCTAAAACATTAGTATGTCATTGGCATGTCTCATTGGATGGCAGTATAGGAGGCAGTATATGAGATCAGCATATGCTGTACCTATATCTGTAGGATGTATTAATCTATCTGAAAAAAAAACCCCAGATTCTCTAGATATCTGATAGGATCAAATGAATTAAGTTTCGTCGGATTTACAAAAATAGAATAATCACACTTGGAGTAATGTATTTATTTTTGATTACCTAAATTTATTGGATGTATGAAAAGACTTGGGCTTTAGACTAGTCTAGTATTTTTCAGCTAATTAGGGGCATGACATTGTCCAGTATTAGTGCTCATCATTTTACATAATCACAATCATATTCACAGCAATACTTGGACACAATAGGATATTTGTACAAAGGAAAATTAGTTTTACCTCTGGATTTTCTTGGTTTGTATAAACTTGATCCTCTCCAAAGAATGTCTGTGCTGTTAATTATTCAATACATGAAACTCTTCTTCTCTTGTGGCCTGATCTAAAGTCCACTGAATTCAGTGGTAGATTTTCCATTGATTGAATCAGCTTTCGTTCAGACTATTGATGATAGAACCAATATCCTAGAATGAGTAAATGAGTCGCTAGCTCTCTAATCATCTGTAAAATGGAGATCTAACTATTTGTGTTAACTATCAATCAGTTGCCACTCTTCACATGAATAACGATGTTAGTTCTAGCACCCTGACTAAATTCTGTACTAACCAATTATATTCTGGTAGCTTGAATTCTCCTTCAGTTGAAGAAGATCAGAGCTTTTTGAAAATTTCCTGTTGTAGTTGTTTTAAGAGAACACTGGGTTTTTGATTAAATCTTTTGAGAGAAATTTCTGTTTTTGACAGAAAAAAGAGAACTTTTTATTGGGAAAAAAAGAGTACATAAAACTTGAGAAAATCTACCTAGAAATGCTACTGCTGCTGTGCTTTATGGGAGTTGTAGTTTGAGTGCCTCATTTTGCTCATTCTCTTCTGGATACTGCGTTCCCTGGCCGGAGTACATCTTTCAAGATGCATCAGACTTTAGTCTCAGAAAAAGGTAGAAGCATGATGAATCATGGGAGATGTAGTCTGGCCTGGAAATTCAGACTTTAGAGGAGAATTAGTACATGGGAGAGTCAAACTACAACCCTCTGAAACTCTGGGATGGTATTTTTAACTAAAACTTTCCAGCTTTAGATGAATAATTTGAGCCAAAAAGTTAAAATTTTTTGTGGGGGTGGAAGGATGAAGCCAGGTTTTCAGAGTTGCTCTGTATGGTATTCATTTCATTTTATAAACTAGTATAGAGTTGTGTTGTGCACACAATATGACAGTACTAAAAATCTTGAGAATTTCTAAACATTATAAATGACAGTTTCTTAACTCAAAGTATTGCATCCAACTTTGGAGGAATTCTTTAGAACTTGTTCCAAGAGATAAGTGGAACTGATTACAACTAGAAATTAATAGTAGCTCAAGTACAAGTCCAGATCAGAAATATATATTTAGTTCTTTAATGGCATCCAGTTTCACACAGCTAAAAACACTTATGTGCTATAATTCAAGAAGTATGTTGGTAAATTGGAGAGGATTCCGAGAAGAACCACGAGAAAGATTAAAGGATTAGAAAACATACCTTATAGTGACAGTCAGGGACATAAATTTATCTTAACAAAGGGAAGGTCAAGGGATGACTAAATTATACTCTATAAATATCTACACAGGAAACAAATATTTTAAAATGGTGCCTTCAACCTGAGAAAAGTGAAACACAATACTAGAGCTAGAAGTTGAAGCTACACAAACTCAGATTAGTAGTAAGGTGTACATTTTTAATGACGAGAGTAGTGATGTTAAATTCTCGGGAATAAACTTTCGGAGAATATTCTCGAGAATGTTCTTGAGAATATTCTCCAATGCGAGAATTTTTGAGAATTTTCTCTTAAATACTTGTTAAATAGTTTTTAAAGAATTTTACTATTTATGATGATGTCTTTCTTTAATAAAACTTCAAGAATCATGAAAGTTTCCAATTGTTAAAATGAAAATTCGGGAAAGTAAAGAAAAAAAGACAGAGGTTTAAATTGCTAGAACTTTTATTACAAATCTTCTGTTGCAGGATACAAATATTTTTAACTTTCTGAATTGAATACAAGTTTAATCAGAATCTGCACTTTCCGAATCTGACCCATATATTTCTATCTCTTCTTCCTCGTACATATCCTCTTCTTTGACGACTTCTTCTTTCTCTTCAGCATCATCAATTTCTTCTTCCTCATTTCTCTGGTTCTGTTTCCTTTTTTCTCTTGGGGATTTCAACGGAGCATCATTTGGGTTTTTAAGAAGCTTTATATTATGGGCTATGAATGTCAGCTTACCTGCCCTTTCTTGTGTTAACTTGTTTCTTTTTGCATTATGAATGATACTGTAAGTACTGAAACTTCTTTCAGTTGCTGCCGTTGTTGGTGGCGTATTCAGTATGTTGATCACTGCTTTCCCTAATTTTGATCCATAGCAAATACCTTTCCACCATGTTACAGCATCTACTGAGCCAGCTGATTTTGTTACATATGATTTTCCCAAAAAAACCCCCCTTCTTTAGCACGATACTCTGCAAGCTCTGCAATGACTTTTGCTGAGTGATCAGTGTCATACATTCTTGTGACTAATTTATCGATGAATTCAGTTCCTTGTATTTGTTCATTTCTAGTAAGGCACTCACCATTGAATTTTGGATCTAGAATATTTGCAGCATAGTGAATGTCTTTTAGAGCCATATCTTTCTTTTTTCAAAACTTTTCATCACATCATGTTTTTCTTGTTTGGTAAGTGGACTTTTGGGAAGTAGCCTATCAAAATGATCACTTAATTCCCTGAAACATTCAGGAACTTCACTCATTTTTGGCTGGTCAGATTCAAGCAGCGTAATCCATTTAAAAACAGGACTTATCAGTGCATGCAATTTTTGGACCCGTACCCAAAATACATCTTCATCCAGAATTGAATTCCTGGTATGTTTGCTCAGTTTAGTCTGTAAATCTTCATGGATAGCCAGGCATTTTAAGACATTTTTTGATTTCAATAAGCTTTTCAAACAATTTGAAATGGAACCCCACCTAGTTTTAACTGGCAATTGAAGTGCACAAGTTTGATTTTTCTCTTTTTGAAATGCAGTAAAATGAGCTTGTAAAACTTGCGACTTGTTAATTTCCTTCACAATAGTTTTACCGGTAGCTTCAGTTTCTTGAACAGATTTTAAGTTGTTGATGTCACCAGTTAACAAATTTAGTGTATGAGCAGCACAAGTGTACATAGCAATGTGATTGTATTTTTCATTAAGCATTGATAAGGCTTTCACCGTTGCTGCAGCATTATCAGTGACAATGGCACCAAATTTTTCAGTGCCTATTTCTGTCATTATTTCTTCCATGCGGAATGCCATATACTCAGCAGTATGGCGTTCAACATCGGTTGCCACTGTCTTGTAAAACACTGGTTGGGGTGTTGATTAATAAAATTTATAACAGATTCATTTATTCGGTTGCTCCAAGCATCACACTGCAGCAAGAGAAGAGGCTTCAGCAATTTTTGTTTTTATAAGAGCATCAACACGTTGATATTCAGCTTCCAAAAGTTTGTTAGAAAGTGTGTTCTTGGATGGCATCTTGTAAGATGGTCTTGATTTTTGCATGAAAGTAATCCAATCTTCATTTTCAACCAGTGAAAGAGGTGATGCTGATGAGAATATAGCTCGTGCAAAAAAATACATCCAAAACTTTGTTTTCAGTTTCATTCATAGAATCAAAGTAGCAACTTATAGAGTGAGACCCCTTATAGAGTGAACGAGATGTGGAAGGTGGTGATGTAAATTCACTATCACTATCACAGTGTTCTATAGATGGTGATGCAGTTGATGGTTGAGGTGATCTGCTTTTGGACTCTGAGAATTTTGTTGCCTCTTCCTTGATGTAAGCAGGAGTCTTCAAACAATTGAAAATATGCTTTCTCATCCTTGTCTCGTTTCTGATGTATTCAGCCTTGCAGTACTTACATTCATATAACACTTTGTCTTTAACTGTTTTATGAAGGAAATAATCCCGCACATCACTTTTAGGCTTAGTTCTTCTTTTCATACTGATGAAAACACAATTACACCTTTCACAAAAGAGAATATGTGTGTTATTGCCTCTTTATATACTTTTTGTGATGCTTCCAGAAAGTTCCATAACAGTCAGAATTCCTGACTCTGAATGTTCTAGAAATTTCCATAACATTCTGGAATGTTCTACAACGTTCTCAAACAATCTTGAATGATCAAGAAAGCTCTTTAACATTCAGGGTGTTCTAAAAGTTGAATACAATATATTATTTCAAGAGGAAATGAAAAATTAGAAAATTCTCAAAAATTCTCGGGAAGTAATCTTTTGGAGAATATTCTCGTTCTCGGAGAATATTTAAAAGTTGTCTGATGGAAAATCCAACATAACCCTTGGTAAATTGTTCCAGTGGTTAATTACTCTCATCTAGTGATGTGAGGTGAGATTCTCACCTCACATCACTAGATGAGAGTAATTAACCACTGGAACAATTTACCAAGGGTTATGTTGGATTTTCCATCAGACAACTTTTAAATCAAGATTGGATGTTTTCTATAAGGTTCTCTAGGAATAATTTTGGGGAAGTTATGTACCCTGTGCTATACTGGAGACCAGACTGCATGATTGCAAGTTTTCTGGCCTTCAAATCTACGAATCTATTAATACTATATGTTACATTCAGCTGGATTTCAGCACTTAGATCCCTGTGTAGCACTGTATTTAAGGTAAAGTTTGTAAAGTTTTTTCAGGCTGAAAAGTGCTTTATACATGTAAAATAAAAGTTTAAAGTGCTATTTCAGATTTATGTTATGTGAAACCAGGGAGAGACTACTAGAATTTGACAAAAATCTCTAGATATGATATTCTCATACTTTTCATTATCTAACACAAGTTTAGAACAGCAAAGTAGACATCAGGGAAGCCAGAGCATGATCAGAATATTTTGGTGTGATGTGAAAGAGCATTTGGAGCAATGTACTTTTGCAGGGAAGGAAACAGTAGCATAGAAAATCAAGTTAGGGTGGTAAATGAGCATGAATCCATGCATTTTTAGAAATATTTCTGGGTAACTAAAAATTACCAAATTTATGAAGAAAATTGGGTGTTAGAAAGTTCTGGTAATATCATAACCCATATAAACTTTGCTCTTGTGCGTTATGATGTCACCAAAACTCTCTGGAGTATTTATTTCCTTGTAAATTTCTATTATTAATGACTCCCACTTTGTTTGGATACAGTTTATGAATTTTTACATACCAGGTGGTTTTGCTTACATATGTTGTATAAAAAAAAAGTTAGTTTACCATTTGATACAGTAAACACTCAAGTCTTCAACTAGCTTTCTTTCTCTTATTCACTTTTTCTTTAAGATTTTTAAGTGATTCCTGTTGGAGAGACTGGTGTCAAAATACATGTACTATTAACTTCTTCCTAACAGGATTTTTATGGTACTTAAAAAA